>PVIJ01004026.1:0-124272 GCA_004024925.1 Scalopus aquaticus | reverse complement strand
AAGGTAAACAATTCTTGAAGATGTGGGTGTTGAAAGATGCTGTTTGCACACGATCAAGATTCAGATTGAAACCACTGTCAAGAACAAGTGCCTCTGTGACGTGATTCTCTCCAGCTTTGTTTTTTCGCTGTGTCCATTCTTCAGTTCAACTGAGAAGTCTTTGCAGGTTTTTTCTTTCTCAAGAAAAAAATCATGGTACTCTCATGGTGACTGAGAAAAGGCCAAAACAAGGTCAAAGCTGGTTCCTGGAAGAGCCTGCAGGGAACAAAGAAGATGGAACCCAAAATATTTAGAGACACACTGACGGACTTGAGAATGAGATTTTGGAGATTAGGACAGCCTTCTGGAAGTGTCTGCAACCCGTGAGCTCCATGAAGAGACACAAAGTCTTGTTTGTGGGTGTGTTTCTGACGCCCAGCTCAATGTCTGACACACAGCGACTGCTTAATAAGCGATTAGTGGAGAAAAGAGTGTTGAAGTGAGTGAATGTGACCTCCAGTCCCTCCTACTCTAGAAAGTTTCCACAACAAGCCCCAGTGCTTCCATACCTCTGCCTGTTTTTTCCACTCTTCGTAGTCCTGGCAATTATCTACTCTCCCTTCTAAGGCAATGGATCTTAACCTTTCGTGGGTCATGAACTCTTCTGAGAATCTGGTGAGTGCAACAGACCCACTTCTCCAAAAATACACAGATGCATCCAGGCAATTTTGTATATTTTTTTCAAGGTATAAGCAAACATTCTGAACCTCAGCCCTGGTCTTGGTCAAACAATCCATTTTCTCCACTCTTCTTTCCTGTCTTCCTCTAGTCTTCCTTTCCCATAAAACTCTCTTCACTGGGCTCCCATAACACTTTCTTGTTTTTTTGTTTTTTTTTTAGTTCAAAACAACACTGATTTTGTTCACACATCTGTCATGTTGGCAGGGCTCAGTGTGCCCTCTCTGCTTCACTCAGTGTTAGCTGGAGTGGCTCAAGTCTGGGACTGGAATCATCTGAAGACTTGCTCACTTACCTGCCTGGAGATTGGTTCTGGAAAGACCTAGACAGGTGGAGGCTGAATGAGCTGGGAGGCCCCAGCAGCTTCTCCTGTATTCATGGTCTCTCTATAGTGTCTTTGGCATACCCAGAGCCCTTTAGACATTGTTCTCTTATTACTTAACACAGCACTGTAGTGATTATTTATGCCTGATGATTGTGTAAGTTATTTACATCTGTTTATTTCACCAGCAATTCTATACGTCCTTTGGAGACAAGAACCACAACTTACTCGTCTCTATTTCTTCAGGACCCTAGCAGGTAGCTTGCACATAGTAGGCATTTAATATAAGCTATTTGGAATACATGTGTAGGTGTGTACTTATTTTACGACTATGCCCCACAACATTTCAAAAAGATTAGAAGGTAGTTTATTAATACAACAAAATATACATTTTAAAACAAGGAAATGGGACTAAGCAAAAATAAAGGTAAGAAAATATGCTGGAAAAAAGTATAAAACTGGTACCCAAATACCATAATTTTGATGTCATTATCAGCACTGGTCCAGAAATCTGGTTTGAGCATCCTGGCAGTAAAGGTAAAGAGGGAAATATATAAAATATATATTTATAAAAATATAAAATCAGTTACAAAATTCATGGTGTTAGATATTAGCAACTAATTGTTTAGGAAAGCAGTTTTCACTAGTACTATACGTGGTGTAAAATTGAAACCTCCACAGTGAAAATGCTGACAAGTTTACACAATGGACCTCTATGCTCTACCTCAACGAAGGTTAAGGGAAGTTCGATGCAAGCAAATCTCTAAGTGGCCGAAAAAAAGGAATTAAAGACTGCAATTCTTTGATAGTCCAGTTTTATCAAAGGAAACTTAGACTATCTAGTCTAGATTTTTCTAAAGGGCACATGATAGAATACCAGTCCTGAAGTTCTGCCTAAGGGGTTCCTCTATCAAGGAAAAGTGGGGAAACCCACACCCAAGTCTTACTCTTGGAACGTCATAGTGACCTCCAGCTATTTTTTTTAAGGTTTATTTATTTATGCATACAAGACTAGGGTGTAGGCCAGAGGTGTGGGGAGGCTGAGAGGATTCATCAGAGACAGAGTGGGGAGCACAACAGGCAGATCAACTGAAATACACTACTGGGGAGCAGTGGGGAGACAGGAGAGGTCTGCTGCACCATGTGGGTCGGCTCCCTGGTCGGGGATCGAACTCGTGCTGCAGTGGCTGTGGACAGCTTCATAGTGCTGAGACTTAACACCTTTGCCACCAGGGAGGCCCTCCAGCCTGTTTAAAGGCTCTGAGAGGCCTGCAATAAAGAAACCCAGCATTCTCCAAGCCTCTTTGATCACTGGTATTCAAGAACCAAGGGACAGTCTCCAGACAGGAGGTTGGTCCACTTATCCTACTACAGACTTTTCTTTCCCTTAGGAACGGATGAGATTAACAGTCTACTGTTCTCCAGCAAGGAATGCCAATATCGCTTTCCTTTGCCCTTTTTTTAAAGGATCTAGGAAGGAAACAAAATAATATCTGCAAATCTCCTGCTAAAAGCACCTTTGTGTAAAATCCTTTTTACTTGCTCCTTTTTATAGTTAGGGCTAAAAAAAAAAAAAAAAAAGATTAGGGAGTAATGTGTCCTTCCAAATTCCAAACAAGGCAGAAGAAAGGTGTGATTGAATGTCACCAAGAGTCCCACAGTTTTTTCAGCCCCTGAGAAAATAAAAAAGGGTCACCCCTGTAGATGTCAGACAAGACCCTTCAGATATCTCTCACCTGATTAAATGAGCAATATCTGCTCAGGTCAGTTCAAAACTGGTCTCACCTTCAGCAGATGGCCGGGGGCAGCGAGGGCAATAACTGTCTATTTGTTTTGGCATCGGGCATGAAAAGAAAGAAAGGGTGTGTGTTACCCTTTGTCCAGCTCCTGTCTCTCTGTACACTAGCATTTCCATCTCAAAAGAATCAAAGTGAGATCTAGTTCGAAAAGAGAAAGCATGCCTCATTTTGGCAGGCCAGAGAACAATCCCAGCGTCTTCTCTGCACAAAGCACTTGTTAATATCCTACTTAATATTCTGTGGAACACACTGTAGAGAACGGATTAAATCAATGGAGGGAGTACAGAGCCTGTCGGTCAACGATTCTCAAAGTAGGTTCCACAGAGCACCCGTGGTTCTCAACTTGAGGGTATGCTGAAGAGACATGAAAAGCCTTGAGCCCCCCGGGGCCTCATTTAACTGTAGAATTTCTCTCTTTTCGCCCTAAGAACGTGTTTGGAAAAGAAAAAGATTGTGTTATTAAAAGTAGAAAATGTTTTCGAACCACTGCTTTAAACAAAGCTCCACATATATTATTTCTACAGCTCAGATGCTGATAAGAATCGAAAAGCAGTTTTAGTTCTATTCTTAGTAAGAACCTGGGGGGCAGAAATTTCATCTTTTTTCAATCTGAAGCAGAGTCATGGAAAAACATACAATAAGCAAAGAAAATATTTGCAGCCATATAATTAATAAAGAGTTAATGTTCTTAATTTAGAAAACAATCTGACAAATTAATAAGAAAAAGACCAATAACCCCATGGAAACACGGGCCAAGCCTCCAGAATTCACAGAAGCAGAAATGCAAATGGCCAATAAACATATGAAAAGATACTCAGGCTCACTTGTCAGGGAAATGCAAATGAGAACAATGAGATACTATTTTTTACCCATCAGATTGGCAAAAATGGAAAATATGTGTAACATCCAGAGCTGGCGAGGGTGTAAGGAATCCAGTTCTCTCAAACACCATCGGGGGAGGACTGTAAATTATTATAACATTGTGGAAAATCAACTGTTGGTATTTTTGAAAATTTAAACTGTGGCCCGACACTCCCACTTCTGGGAATATATCCACCAGAAATGAAAACGCCAGTATAGAAAGACATAAATATACGAAGAAGTTTATTGCACCATCATTTGTCATAGTTAAAAGAAAAAAAAAACTGGAAACAATCTGAATGTATATTAATAGGAAAATGATTGAGCAAATAATATATTTAAGAAATATAGTGCAGCTATTAAAATTTATTTTTAAAAATCTATACATCTCAGTCAGTAGATGTACCCACAGTACCTTGTTAAAATAGGAAAGCAAGAGTGACCTACTTTTCTTTAAAAAAATAAGACTCTCCTCCCCCCACCCCAGTCAGACCCTATCAATGGTTCCTCTGTCCTCTTATAGATAAAGAAAACAATAGGTAAACAGTTATACCAAACTATTAACAGTGATTGCATCAGGGAATTGGATTGGAGAAGAGAGACTATGAATTTTATTTTAGACTTCTTTGCTGTTTGAATTGTTGTAAAAGGTGTGTCTTACCTCTGTGGTTCAAAGGATGGGAATTTTTAAAAGCAGAATTAGGAAAGAAGATTCAAAGCAAATCAGATTACCTTGAAAATCACTGGGAGGCAGGGTAAGGTTGGCCTCTGGACATGCTGTCTTTAAGCACTGAATCCAATGGGAGACGTGGCTAAAAGAAGACACCCCAAGTACTTGGGGGTGTGTGGAGGGAGAGCTTTCAATAGGGGCAACATTTTCCTTGAAAACCAGTCCCGAGTCTTCTTGAAAATATGCTAAAGGAATAAATGAGTCTCCAAAATAATAGGCTATAGGGCAGGAACCAGAACATTTTTTTTTTCTGTAAAAAGTGTATTTATTAGGGTTTGCCATCTAGTCTCTATCACAACTGCTCAATCCTGGTGCACAAAGACAGCATCAACAACAGGGAAATGAGTAGGCATGGCTGTGTCCCAATAAAGTTTTATTTATAAAGTGGGTATTTGATCCAGGGGCTCTTGTTTGCTGACCTCTGCTGTAGAGTATGGGCATTCATTGAAGTATAGGTAAGATGCACATGATAAAAGCACACAAATCCATGAATTTTTACAAGTGAACACATGTTTACATGTACTGTGCAGATTAAGATGCAGAACATTACCCACACCCTAAAAGTGTCCCTTGGACTCATCCCACTTATCCCCATTACCCTGCCCCCTACAAAGGTAACCACTGATTTGACTCTATCATCATTTATTTTGCATGGTTCTGAACCTCACATACATGGACTCCTACAGCATTTCCAGCCAATGACCAATGAGGGGGTTCCATCCATGTTATTGGGTGGGTTTGTCTAACTTCACTGCTGCATAGTATTCCACAGATAGCATTGCAAGTACATAATGTAAGAATATGCCACACTTTCTGTATCTGTTCTACTATTGACATTTGGATTGTTTCCAGTTTGAGGCTGGCCTGCTATAGACTGAATGTCTGTGTCCCCTAAAATTTTTTTTTGAAAGATTTTATTTATTTTATGCATACAAGCTGGAGTGCAGGCCAGAGGCGTGGGGCAGTGAGAGGATTCACCAGAGACAGAGTGAGGAGCAGAACAGGCAGAGTGACAGAGATACACTACTGAGGGGGCAGCGGGTGAGGCAGGAGAGGTCTGCCGCACCATGTGGGAATCTCCCCGGTGGGGCGTTGAACTCGCGTCACCGCTGCCAAAAGCTCCACAGTACTGCGCTTTAACCCGCTGCGCCACCGGGGAGGCCTCCCCCTAAAATTTCTAGGCTGAAACCTCACCTAATAGTATATGAGGAGATAGAGGCTTTGGGAGGTCACGAAGGTGGTGCCACCTGAATGGGATTAGTGTCCTTTAAAAGAAACCCAGAGAAGCTCCCTCATCCCTTCCCCTGTGTAAGGACACAACAAGCAGACATGTTCTAGAAGCCAAGAAGTAGATTCTCACAGAAACAGAATCTGATCACAGCTTGACCTTGAACTTGCAGCCTCTGACACTGTGAGAAATGTCTGTTGTTTATGAGTTCACCTAGCCTTTGGTATTGTGTTATAAAAGCCAAGCCAAGTGAAGGGAACTACAAATAATACAAATAAAAAATAAATTACAGGGGACCTCCCTGATGGCACAAGAGGTTAAGTCTCAGCACTATGAAGCTATCGGCAGCCACTGCAGCACGAGTTCAACCCCCAGTCAGGGAGCTTCCCACATGGCGCAGCAGACCTCTCCTGTCTTGCCTGCTGCTCCCCTCAGCAGTGTATTTCAGTCAGTCCACCTGTTCTGCTCCCCACTCTGTCTCTGGTGAATCCTCTCACCACCCCACACCTCTGGCCTATACCCCAGCTCTTGTATGCATAAATAAGTAAATCTTAAAAATAAACAAATAAAAATAAATGACAGATGACCACTCTTGAAGGTCTCTTTGGCCTACACATTTACAGATCACTGTTGAGAACCTTCCCAGAGCATGTGTCATAGTCGGCCTCCGTAAACACCGCAAAACAATTTTTCCAAAGGGTCTGTACTAACTTGCACTCCTACCTTCAACTCCTATCTTCAGATTTCCCGCTATCCCCAGCATTGTGATAACTCGTGTGAACAGATTTCTATTTCTTTTGTAATTTCTTGAACGCCTATGTGTAAAATTTATTCTTCAGTAAAGTGCAAAGATCTTATGACCAGCTAAAAGCGTTTACAGAAACTCCCCTGTAGTTTGAACTGCGTGTCCCTGGCGACCAGGAGGCTGATTTCCTTTGGACGGGTTTATTGACCATTTGGATTTCTCTTTTGTGAAAAGCTTATTAGTGTGTTTTGCCCATTTCGTTAAAAAGGAAAAAAAAAAACAAACAGTTCTTTGTCTTCTTCTTATTGATTTACAGGAGTTCTTCAAATATTCGGATTACGAGTCCTCTGCTGGATGTCTTTATTTTGTCTCTCCCTCTCCGGGGTTTGCATTTCCACTCTTAGCGGAGTCTTTGATGAACCAAAGATTCTAATGTTCATGAAGTCCAGCGGATCATCCATATTTTCAGTCCCTGCTGGTCTTCCAAAATCTTGCTACTTGTCATCAACAGGTAGAGTCAATTTTTCCTTCCCTTCACTCTGGGCTAGCCTCTGTGACTGGCACAACCAACAGAATACAACACACGTGACAGCAAGGCTTCGTCCGTGTGTGTGTGTCTCTCTCTCTCCCTCTCCCTCAATGCATGCTTTGGATGCCCTTGACCACCATGACAGAAGACAAGTCCCCTGAGGCGATCACGCCCTCAGAGGCCTTAAGGACAAAGATTCCCAAAAAGCCTGATATTACAGCCCCCCCGTGTTCTTCCCATCTATACACGGATGTGAAGGCTTCGTGATGACCCAACCCCAGCCCTAAGACTCCCTGATGGAAAACTTCCCAGCCCAGCGGCCTCTGGCTCTCCAGCCTGCAGAAATCGTAAAAGTTAACAAATGACCATAGTTTCAAGTCATGCAGTCTGGGTTCACTTGTTACCCAGCGGCAATGAAAGGAACAGCAAGAAAGACAGTCCACCTCTTTCCAGGCTCTGGCTTAGCACCGGCTTCCCTAGGAGAACCAGCCTGGGCATCAGGGCAGGCTGGTTCCATCCCTGGTGTGCTTCATCACACAGAACCATCTGGAGGTATGTTCTAGAAATGTGTCACTGGGTGGTTTCCTTGTGTGAGGGTGACAGAGGTGTATGACTCTGTCGGCGTAAAACCTTAAGACCTGGTTTACAATGGCTACATGTCCCGAAGCAATAGGAGTTTGGGGGCCACGGTTGCTTCATTGGTGTGTCATTGACTGAAACATCATTATGGGGGGCATAGGTGTTTCTGGGGTGTGTTCTCAATGCCCAAAGGCAAAGGAAGCTTTGACTTTCTCATTTTCTTTATTTTTTTTCTCCCACCATCTCTATACCTCTTTGTCCCTCTTTCTCCCTCCCACTCTTTCTGCACCTCAAAAACTTCACTTTGTTTATTAGCATCTGCTAGTTTTTAGAAGTATTTTGCTTGGTCAAGTGGCCAGCACTGTAAATCTCCAGTGTCGTCGTTGTCATTCTGACTTTGTCATTCCGAATGGCGTTGCTGCACATAAGACCCTCCAGCTCTTCCCATCTTGTTGTGAGCAGCAATTGCCGTTTTTCCTTATGGCTGAGGGAAGAGCACATTTATGAGAAAGGAAAGACTTCTGGAGGTTAAACAGCTGGAAAAGATGAGACAAGAAGGGTAAGAAATGCCCATGGAAACTGTTTATTTTCCTTAAAGATTTATTTATTTATGCATACAAGAGCTGGGGTGGAGGCCAGAGATGTCGGGGGTGAGTGGATTCACCAGAGACAGAGTAGGGAGAAGAACAGGCAAATCTACTGAAATACGCTGCTGTGGGGAGCAGCGGGGAGACAGGAGAGGTCTGCTACGCCATGTGGGTCAGATCCCTGGCCTGGGATCGAACTTGTGCTGCAGTGGCTGCGGAGAGCCTCATAGTGCTGAGACTTAACCCGCTATGCCACCAGGGAGGCCCTGTGGAAAGGCTTGATGACAGGTAGATCTTGGAGTTCACCCAGAGATGAGGGAGGGATCATTTCACGAACTCAGGTCAGGAAGGTAAGAGTCAAGGTGGGCTGGGAGAAGCTTTATCCCATCTGAAAGAGCAGTGGAGCCACTTCCCCAAAAAGATCTTCTTATTCTGCACTCCTAAAGTTCAGGTTCCAGAAAGTTCCTTCCACTTGGGCCCAGGATCTAACTGAGGCCTCTCTGATGCAACGTGAGCAAAGGGGCCTTTCTACTCTGTCATTTAAGTGGAGCAGGCAAATCTGGGCAACTGCTTATGTAACAGGACTACACATCACTTTTTAAACACATTTAAGACTCTAATGACAGCGTAACACTTGCCTCTATTCACAATCTTATTATTCCCTTGCTTACCTGCACATTTCCTGCCCCACCCCCTCTCAGCTGTACCAACTGCAGGCAGCACACACTTGGGGCCGCTGGTCCTTGCCATGTCCCTGCCCCCAGCCCAGGCTGACACAGAGCAGGGCTGAGGCATGATTGTTTGCATGAACGAGTGAGTGGATGAACCATACCAGCAGCCCTTTAGGAAGCCCGACCTGCTGCAGACTCTGGCCATTATTTCCCAATGTCCCCAGCATGCCCTGCAGGGAGGGCAGGTTTCCTTGGCTTTACAGAAGTTAGGAAATTTGCTTCAAACTCCATCCAGTCTGTCCAGCGACATACCTCGGCTCTTTAATACCAAGCATGCTTTTGGGGTCCTGGGGCTTGTGGGGGAGACTGTCCACCCTTTTCTCTTCCTTGAGATAAGAGTGCTCACGCAAGGATCTTGGAGACCAGAGATTAGGGCTCCAAGCTGCTTCGCCAGGCATGGACTCTGGATGGAGCCTCCAGGCCCGTCCAGCGAGTTTGTCCCGCTTCTGTGGCCTGGGAACTCAGGGGAAAGGGCAATTAAATTAACGGGGTCATGGAAGGAGGAGGAGGGTGGGAATCTGGTGGCCAAATCCAGAAAGGCCAGATTTCAATTTGCATAATAATTTTGTTAGCAACAATGGACATCCAGGACATCTATTTGAAGGCTGTAATGTTAATTTAATGGGAAAAAAGCTAATACAATTCCCCCAGAATTTTTCAATTAAATTAATGTGATGGGCTTTAATGGATAGCTTAAGTAGAGAGCGCGAATAGGAGAAATATTGCATAAATTATACATACATTTTTATATATATGCTGCCCGTATGTATAATCTCTTTGCTCGAAGGTTTTGACATATGAGACGCCCTGTGCTTAAATCTGGCACTGGTTATAACTCTATTTCAATTAAAGTGACCCTTTCATCATCCCAAGAAGGGGAGAGCTCCTCCCTGTGGAGTTTCCACACACCCCTTCCCTTCCTCGACACGATTTGGATTTTAAAGAAGCAGAAGGCTGATTGAACAATAAACCTTGATGACGCACACGTGCACAAAAAAATCAGTGCTGTAAGAATTCAACCATGCCAAAGGCCGATCCTCGATCCCTGCTCCCTAAAGACATCTAATGGAGCAGAAAATAAAATGGATTGAATTGCCAGAGCCACTTCATTTTCACAAGCATGTTTCCATTCATGACTCACTCAGCAAGTGTTTACTGAACACCCATGAAATGCTGGCACTGCCCTATGGTCTTCTGGGAATATTGTGAACAGTCACTCATCAGCTCTACCTCATACAACACCCAGGGTACATTCTGGTAAGCTCTTCATGCTTCTGTTATTCACTTGGAAAAGAAAAGTGTGATTGTGGGGGGCCATAAATCAGCACCCAAGAGGGCCCCCCATTATCTCACAACTGGGCATCACCAGTAGGATATCACAGATATGGAGGGATGATTGCTAAAGCAAGGTCATACAAGATATTGCAGCCTCCTGCCTCCTCACCTCTCCTCTCTCCTTTCTCCTCTCTTCTTTCTCCTACTTATCTGTTTATCTAGCTAGTTAGCTAGCTATCTACCTACCTATCTATTTTCTCTCTCTCTCTCTCTCTCTCTCTCTCTCTCTCTTTCTCATTCACTCTGATGGAAGACAGCCACCATGGTGTGAGGATGCTCAAGCAGCCCTGGAGAACAACTGAGGTCTCTGCCACTGACCAGCATCACTTTGCCAAAAGTCCTGAGTGACCTGGAGCACTGGAACAGCTCCATCAGTCCCACCCAAGCCTTCAGATGAGAACACAGTCCCAGCCAGCACCTCACCTGCCCCGTCATGAGAGATCAGGAGTCAGAGTCACCTAGTTAAGACAGTCTCAGGATCCTAACCCACAGAAACTGTGTGAAATAGTAAATATTTAGTGGTGCTTTAAGCGGCGAGGAGAAGCTAGAGGAGACTTGGAGGAGGCACATGGAGCCCAGAGACATATGAATGAGGCCTGCTCGCTTCTCAGCCTTGGACTTGCACCAGGAACTTGGGGGACATGGACAGAGACACATGGAATCAAGATATGTAGAGACACTTGAAAGAGACATGGGTGAGAGACCAGTGGGGAGACTGACAATGGCAGCCTTTATCTTGACTTGGGTTTTGATTCTGCTCTTTTCCTTCCAGACTTGCCTGGCCCCTTCTGCCCCTTTCTGTGGGTCCCCACCACAAGGTGTCTCAGACTTGTGGCAAGCTTTTGGGCCTCAGTTGCCCCATTTTGAGCCAACCCTGTTTGGCAGAGCATTTACCCACAAGGGGATGGGTAACTTTGGGTGTTTCTTTGGGAAACTATTATCCTTTCTTCTCTTCAATCTATACACAAATGCTATTAAGGTTTTCTTCTATTAAAGACCTAACACTCTAGGAATATGCTTTGTCTTTATGCAGAGGATAGCAGGACCCATTTAGAGTGGACAAGTTTGGAAGTCTTGGGCACCCCCCAGTCTGTTACAGGGTAGTGAAGGTGCACCCCAGAACCCCCAAACCTGTCCTCTCTTAAATGGGTTCTGCCATCTGCTGCATCAAGACAAAACATATAAGACCTTTAGTGGAAAGAAACTTTAATACAATTAGTGTGTAATACAGAAAAGACAAAGAATATAGTTTCCAAATCAAGCACCCAAAGTTACTCATCCCCTCGTGGGTAAAAGGCCACCCAAATGGGATTGGCCCAAAGCAAGGCCTGAAAGCCTGCCACAAGTCTAATCCATCTTCCAGTGGGGACCCATAGGGTCCCCAAAAGGGTCAGGAGCAGCCAGACAAGTCTGGGAAGAAAAGAGCAAAATCAAAATCCAGATCAACGTCGCCATTGTCACCTCCCCGCGGGTCTCTCACCCACGTCTGTTTCGATCGGTCCAGGCAGTGCAGCTTCTTCACATGTCTCTCTGCTCCTTGGGCCTCTCTGGATCCATCCTGCTTCCTTCCTTCTCCAGTCTCCTCTCTCTCCTTCTCCCTTCTTCAGCTTCTTATCTCTCCTGCTCAGCTCCACCCTCCCTTGGGTTGGGCAGGGAATCTGAAATCTCCCCTTTTCCTGGGGACCACCGTGTTACAAGTCTACAAGCTGACAAGGGTTCCAAAATGGACAAGTGGTGCCTCAGAGGTCCCGGCCACACCAGTCCACAGAGGCAGCCGCGAACATGCTTGGAGCCCCCAGCTGAGTCTCGACTCTGAGGTTTACTGGCTGCAAGGACACAAGGAGTCCATGGACCCCTCTGAGCATCATTTTCTCTTCCATAAAGCGGCGATGTTCATAGCTGGCTCGCGGGGTAGGAGGGAGCCTGGCACGTAGGAGAAGCTGAACACGCACCAGGCTGCTCTCATGTGGCGCCTCCTGGAGAGGGTGGCAGCGGCGGCAGGAAACACACGTCCCCCTCAGCACCCACAGACTCTCCAACAGAACCCCACCAGGGCCGCCTAGGGGAGACAGGGTGCTGGCACACGTGGTGGGGAGCACGCTCTCTCCGCAAGCTGGACTTCAGAGCTGCAAGCAACCCATTACCGTCAGCAACAGATGATCCCTCTGGGCTGCTTCCCAAGAGGAGTCCCCCGAGACTGACTGCTGAGCTGGGCCCTTTCCCCCGAGGGAAAGCAGCAAGGGGAGTAGGGAAGCCAGAGCTCGTGGGATGTGGCGTCCCGGGCTCTCCCCAGTGGGATCAGCTCCCATCTGAAGTGGGGGCTCAGAGCCCGAGTCTCAGGGGGCAGCCCTTTGGGAAAGTCACAGCAGGGCTGTCACCAGAGCTTCGTACCCAGGATTCTAGGTTTCTCCTAGTTTTAAAGAGACCCGCCCCACCCACAGAACTGGAAGGATGAGACGTGATAATCCCCAGCTCCCTTGACCCCCATGTGGGTAAAGTCTGTCTGCAGGAAGAGCTGAAGGCACACACCTCCTACTCCTTAGCCATTCCCTTCCCTTTCTGAGCAGATACCTGAAGCTGTCCCCGGCAGCACGGCTCCTTGAAGATAAAGAGCAGAATCAGAAGAGAACACACCAAGCAAGTGAGCACTAAGTCCCCTGCATTATAAAAAGAAAGTGAGTAGGTTGTGCTGCAGAAAGCAGGTGGCCAGATGAGGAGAGAATCCGCGTGCCGTGGTTGCCCTTGACAGGAGCAGCTCTTGGCTGGGACTGAGGGATGATCATGAGCGCCTCTATCAACTTACTCTTTCAGCCATCAGCCAGGCATCAGTCATGGACCTGTGGATCCATCAGTTCATTCATCCACTCATGCATCTACCCATCCAGCAATCCATCCACGCATCCATGCATCTACCCACCCATGCATCTACCCATCCAGCAATCCATCCATGCATCCATGCATCTATCCACCCATGCATCTACCCATCCATCTATCCACTCATCCTTGCCTCTACCATCCATGCATCAGTGATCCATCCACTCATTCACTTATTCATTCAGCAAACATCTATGGAATGCCTACCACATCCTGTCCCTTGAGAGATTCCCAATGCAATTGGAAATTTATTGAGAGCCCAGTCTATGCCTGCCGTGCTAGCTGCTGAGTCTGCAAAGGGGCATAAACCAGAGTTACTCAAGGCATATCAAGTCTGGTCAGGGTGGGGGGAAAAAAAAAGTAAACATCCAGTAGAGGGAGGGAAATACCAGGGAAACACAGAGGAGACCAAACAGTAAACATATGAAAGAAGTAAACAGATGAACAGTAAACACAAGAAATAAGATCTGTGTTCATAAAAGTAGGAATTGCTTTAAAAGACAATTTGACTTGTGTTGAGGTGCAAAGGAAATCATCCCAAAGCCCTCTGTGTTCTTCTAGACTGGCAAATAATCAAACAAGCATCATACTGATTGCTAAGAGAAAAACGCAAAAGTAAGTTAATGATAACATGTACACCTCCTGTATACATGGAGGGACCCAGCATGACCGAGTAACTCACCACAAGGCTTCAGATGTCATCTTAAATGGCTTAGCTAAGACAACGGAGGGTAGCAAGATAAGGGTCACCCAGGGAGTTTACCAGAGAAGACACAGTAAACATAGGTATGCAGATTTAAGTTATTTCTTCTCTGTTGAAAAGAGATGGACAGAGGAGCTATTCCAGGTACAGTGAGGGAGACACTTTAACAAGAAAAGTTTACATAGAAATGTCTTTTCCAAGAGCAATCTCCACCCAGACTTCAGAGCCCTCCCATAAAGTAAACCTCTTGTCGGAAAGGCATTTGTCCATGGCAGATTTTTGCTCCCCCATCCTTTTTTTTTTTTTAAAGATTTATTTATTTATGCATACAAGAGCGGGGGTGTAGGCCAGAGATGTGGGGGTGAGAGGTTCACCAGACACAGAGTGGGAAGCAGAACAGGCAGATTGACTGAAATACACTGCTGGTGAGACACGAGAGGTCTGCTGTGCCATGTGGGTCAGCTCCCTGGCCAGGGATAGAACTCATGCTGCAGCAGCTGTGGATAGCTTCATAGTGCTGAGACTTAACCCTTTGCGCCACCAGGGAGGCCCTCCCCTATACTTTTATGTTGGGAGAGAAAGTAGTGAGGTGGCAGGAGGGGCAAATGGAGGGTAGGCGGATTCGAATTTGATCACCAGTCAGCTGCAGCCTCCTATACAAAGAGCAGCTCTTACCAAGGACAGAAGGGCACACTCTCATCCAACATATAGGTGACCAAGATTTTAGTTTTAACCCTGTTTCTAATCTGCTGTGTGATCTTGAGCTAGTAACCATCCCTCTCTGGGCCTCTGACATCTCAATTGCAAAGTGAAGGAGTTACATTAAATTAACATTTCTTGAAGGATGACCAGTAATAAAGTAGTCTTGGCAGTGAAATGGAAAGACCATTTACACCTACGTGTGTGCATGGATGCACACACCTATGAGTCATTATGAGTTGAATTGGGTCCCTCCAAAAAGAGGTGCTGCCTTCTTAATGCGCATTATCTCAGAATGTTCCCTTATTTGGAAATAGTGATTGTAATCAGTTAAGATCAGGGTGGGGCCCTTTATCCAACCTGACTGGTGTCCTTACAAGAAGGGGAAGACAGATATACAATGAGAATGGAATGATGAAGGGACAGAGTACAGTGATGTAGCTACAAACCAAGGAAGACCAAGCTCTGCCAGCAACTTCCAGAAGCTGGAAGTCCAGAAAGGGTTCTTCCCTAGAGCCTTCAGAGACGATGACCCTGCCGACACCCGCTTCTGGACTTCCAGCCTCCAGAACCGTGAGGCAATACCCTTTTGTTTTAAGTTCCCCAGTTGGTGGTACTTTGTCAAGCCAGCCCCAGGAAGCTAATAAAGGAGTCGAGGACATTTGCTAATTCTGTGTGCCATATCCGCTCTGAGACCCACCACCCACACGCTTGCATTAAAGGCGCTAAGAAGTCCTCCAGTAAAGACCCATTTAAATGCGTCTAATCCAGCATTTCCACAACCTTGTGACAACTCCTAAGATTTAATGATGTCCAAGATCTGTTCCAATCGTGACTTTGTGGGTGCTCTTAACCTAATCATCTCGCAGGGAGAAGACATGGGAGGGCCAGGCGGGGATGTGTATAAGTCTGGTGAAACGTTCATACTTTATATCTTTTAATTTTTTTAAGAATGCACAGAGATGGCTTAAAAATATTCTAGCAGTAAAAACGCTGTATAGTGAAAATAAATCGCTCTTCCACACTTCCCCCTTAGGCCTTCACAAGACACAGCTCCCCTTCTCTTATCTATTCTTCCATAGATAATTCTATGCATATATAGGTGCGTATACAGATAGCTCTTTGGTTAGCACAAAGGATAATCTGCTATATTTATATTTCTTTTCCATGGTGCCTTTTTTTTCTTTAACTTAGCACATCTTAAGATTCTGTATCAGTAACTACAGATCAGGGTTCCTCAATCCTGGCACTGCTGACATTTGGGGCTACATAATTCCTCTTTGGTGATGGGGGTGGCTGCTGTTCTGTGTATTGTAGGCTGCTCTGCAGCTTCTCTGCCCATTTGGTGCCACCATCAGTGCTACCCATGCCCCTTCGATTGTGAATGTCCCCAGACATTGCCAAATGTCTTCTGGGAGGTAAGCTGCCCCGGCGCTCCGTCTGCCACTGCAGGGGGCACCGTAACTCATCACTTGCCCAACCCGTCCTTTGTGGGTGACCACTTGAGTTGATTCCAGTCTTCGGTTAGATCATAAACAACGTCATGACTATTCTCGCACATGCGTCTTTGGCACGTAAACATGAGTTTATCTGCAGGATATACGGGGAGGACACTGTCTTGTCCAACATTCAGTGAGCGAACGTGCAAATGGAAGGGAGACTCAACTGGGAGCCTCCAGTCCTATCTTTTCCACTAAGTGGTGAGTACTTTGCTGATGGTTGGAGGAAATGAGATCAAGGATGGCGAGAAACGACCCTAAGAGATGGAGTTCTCACTCAAGCTCTTTGATCCAGTGGTGCCTGAAGCCAGCGACTCTGGATTTGCCCATCTGCAAAGCAAAGAATTCTCTTCATGGCTTAAATCTGTGAGTTGGGTTTTGGAACCTGCAACTTAAAAAGTCCTGGGTGTCGAGGAAGCAGAAGTCTTCCAAGGGGCCTGGCCTGACTTGGCCCTCTTCATGGGGTTCCCAGGGACCCTGTGTTGTGTGCTCAGCCCACAACTTCTGCTGGTCCCCCTCAGTCTCCTCACCACTGTCGCTGCGGGGTTTGGCCAGGACCAGGTGCAGGTGGAATGAAGGATGGCGAGTCCCTTACAACTCACAACCTCCATGCTCTACAAAGTGGGGGTGCAATCAATGCATGCAAGGAGCAGTGGGAGGATCCTCTTAACTGGGTTCAGGAAGCTCTGCCAAAAGATGGAAACAATACTCTCTCCAGGACAAGGGGCCCTAGAGGAGGGGCACCTGGGAGGAGGAGCACTTGGAGGGAGGGGCCATCTTCCAGTAACCTCTGCCATTCTGATGCTTGCCCGACTCCCTGCGCAAACGGTCCCCTGGCTCCTGACGTCTCTGACAGTGTTTAAATTTTCCACTCACTTCCAGAACAGGTTTGGCTTCACTGGGGAACCATCTTGCCTCAGCGAATCACGCCCCACCTGCCACAAACAAAGCACACCATTTATGTCGTTAATATTTATACAGTGCCATGAGCATCTTGGACAAGAGCCTCCACATGAGTACAAGGTTTTACAGGCCAGCCAAAGGGACAAGAATCTCCTTGAGTAGCTTTTGGTCTGTAAAGTAGTCCAAATCTACACCCTTTCATGAAAGAGGATCCCCCAAGTGGAGGGTGAGTGAGGAGGGAAGAAAGCAACAAGCCGGGGGGCACAACTAAGTGCTGGGCACCATGGCAGTCATTCCCTAAATGAGCACCTACTATGTGCCAGGCACTGTTCTGGGCACTGGATGATCGCCAGTGAACAAAAGCTTTCATTCTGGTAGGGGGCCGCAGCAAGGAAAGAAATGGGTTGTTTCAAATGCAACTGTTATAAAGAAAAGAGAACAATGAAAATAGGGGAAAGAGGATTTGGGAGAGGTGGAAAATCACTTCTGTCACCTACGCAGTCCCTAGAAGTACTGAGCCTCACTGTTCCCATTTTAGAGAAGAAGAGGCAGCTGGTAAGATTGGGCAGCGACCTGCTACAGCGACACAGAAAGTGCGGGCTGCTTTAAGGTACCCGGGTGGTTTTAATGGGTGTGATAAGACGCTCAGATGCAGAATGACTGTCACGAAGCAGCTGGATACACTCACAGGTCCTAAGAGCAGGAGGCACAGCCTAACATGCAGGGCTACGGGGAAAGCACCAGGGACCACCAAGAAGCAGGGGCAGAGTCTCCCTGGTGGCGCAACATATTAGGTCTCAGCCTCTGAAGCTGTCCACAGCTCCGATGCAGCATGAGTTCGATCCTCGGCCAGGGAGATTCCCCCATGGCGCAGCAGACCTCTCCTGCCTCACCCGCTGCTCCCCTCAGCAATGTATTTCCATTGATCTGCCTGTTCTGCTCCCCACTCTGTCTCTGGTGAATCCTCTCACCACCCCGCATCTCTGGCCTACACCCTAGTTCTTATATGCATAAATAAATAAATCTTAAAAAAAAAAAAGCAGGGGCAGCAGGAAAACACAAGCAAGAACGTTGATGGTGGTTTCCATGGCAGGAATAGGTGAGATGGGGTAAGCAGGGGTAGGGTGGGGTCCTGTGACTAATCCAGAGGGCTCTGTGACATTGGGGTTGCTCCTCGTTGGGCTGAATTGGGTCCTGCGGTGGTGATCATGGTGAGAGCCCAGTAAAGGAGGTGGTGGAGGTGCGGGCTCTGGGTGGGTTTGTGTGCATTTGAAAGGTCTGCTTCCTGGGGAGTTATTCATCATCTGTAGCAATTGGCTAACCCAGGGAGTGTCTGTAGCGAGGTCTCCAGGTGGCGAAGCATCAGAATACAGACAAGACACGGGTAATACACATGCTCAGCCTGAGCTCAAGTGCCCCTCGCGTGCCCACAGTCACTGCAGGCCAAGATGGACCCTCCCTTCACCCACCCGTGGTAGGAACGCAACAGGTTGGCCCCACAACAGACGGAAAGAACATGGTTGCTCCGGTGTTACTTAAGACACTCTCTCGGCACAAGCTCATTAATCCTCAAAGCCTGGGGACAACGGCGAAAATGAGGTACAGAGAGGCACTTCAGCTGTGCAGCTGCTGAGCAGGAAAAGGACTTTATGCTGGAATACCCACATATTGTTTATTTTCTTATAATTTTTTCCCCATTTCAATTCAGAGCTTGTTGTCGAGGGCAGAGGGTGGAGGGAAGTATCCTTGATTAAAACAACAAAAATACTGTTTTCCAAAATGTTGCTGGCTGGTGCCCATGTTGTTTTAATTTGCTGGGACCAGATTGTCCAGCCCTTGTGGATTTGATTCCAGACAGGCTCATTTGACTTCTTCAGAGAAAAACTGTTTTTCAGCCACACACTGTACTCCTAACTCTGGCCAAATGTGTTGCAATCCCTGCTAAATGTCCCAGCAGTTGTTGTCCAGGAATCTTGAGCCCACCTCTGGATGAGATTTCTAGATGCTACTTGTTTTCCCTCCATGTGCCACTGGCCTCAGAAAGAGATCACAGAGCTGGTCTAGGCTTAACCTCAGAATGAAACAAGATGAGGTACAAGTATATGGCAGGTCCTCCATAATTGTTTATTGAGTGAATAAGTGAATAATTGGAGGGGTGGGTGGGTAGAAGGAAGGAAGGAAGAAAGGAAGGAAGGAAGGAAGGAAGGAAGGAAAGATGGATGGGTGGGTAGGTGGGTGGGAGGATGGGTGGACGGATGGATGGATGAGACTTTTGTATTTCAGGACCAAACATAGTAATGAATGTTCTGGAGTCAGACAGACAGATCCGTGCCTCTAAATTAAACCAGCATTTCCTTAGGAAAGACAATACGTAGAACAACTATGATGCCTGGCCCAGAGGAGGTGCTAGTGACCATTATCATGGACAGGGGAAAATCTGTAGTGATCTAAAAAACACTGACACAATAAGCTTTCTGCTGAAATCTATCTACAGCCCAACCCTACTCCCTGCCGAACTGACAGATACAAAAATTTCTATATCAGAAATTCAGGCCTTCAAAATCGTAAGAAAAATGTCCAATCACTAAAAATTTTAAAAGATGCAAATTAAAACAAGGAGCTATCAAAGATATTTTTTAATCAAAAACTTAGTTTGGCAAGAGTGTTCAGAAAGAGACATCCTAATATACTCTTTACGGAAATATGAACTGAACTTTCTGGAGAACAATTTGGCAATCTGTACCAAGAATCTCAATAAAGCCAGATCCTTTGACCCAATAATCATACTCTTTAGGAAACATATTTCCTCAAGAAATAATCAGGTGTGTGATCAAATATTTTTTAAAAATATGGGAAATGTCTCTTCTATGTTTAACTAAGTTATAACCAAGATAGCACCCATCAACGCACCCATCCACCTATCCATCTATCCAGTCTTCCATCCATCCATTCAGCAAAGAGTTATTAGATATCCACCATATGCTTGACCTGTCAGGAGTGCCCAATTCAATGATTACATAATTTATGATACATCTGTATAATGGATTTTTATCATTAGAAATGAATTTTCACCAATATTAAATGACTCCAAAAAATGTTCAAAATGTAATATTAAGAAAGCAGTATAATATGAAAATTTATATACAATGTGATCCCAATTTTAAAAATGTACACTCATATACACATGCACACACACACATACATATACAGGGACTACATTAGAGGCAAACAATACTGGTCTCAGTGATTTTTACTTTCTTGTTTTTTTCTCTCTAAATCTTTTTCACTGAGCAAGTCAGAAACCAAAGCTATCAGAGTTTTATTCTAGATAGTTTGAAATTTTTTACAATGGACATAAGTATAAAATAAGGAAAAAATAGGGCATCCCTGGTGGCACAAGGGGTTAAGTCTCAGCCTGTGAAGCTATGGGCAGCCACTGCAGCACGAGTTCGATCCCCAGCCAGGGAGATTCCCACATGGCACAGAAGACTTCTCCTGTCTCGCCCACTGCTCCCCTCATTAATGTATTTCAGTGGCTCTACCTGTTCTGCTCCCCACTCTGTCTCTGGTGAATCCTCTCACTGCCCCCCCACACCTGTGGCCTACACCCCAGCTCTTGTATGCATAAATAAATAAATCTTTCCCAAAAAAAGGTGAAAAAAAACCCTTTTTTAAAAAAAGGAAAAAACAAAGCTATTTTCATTGAAAAACAAAATCAATTAAGCCTTTGTGTTTATTTCGCTTTTTTTTAATTCAATGAACATTTGCCGCAAACCTCCGATGTTCTACGCACTATGCTAGAGATGACAAAGACACAGGCTCAAATCTCCAGACACTCATGTTAATAGGTAATTAGGATGCAGCGCCCTAAGTTCTATAAGTATATGTGCAGTGTTGTGCAAACACTGGGCTCACAGGTGGGAAGTTTTTATCTGGGCTCACAGGTGGGAAAGGGCAGGAATGGGATACCTGAAGGAGAGGCCCCGGAGCAGCTCCTGGAGGCAGAGAGGAAGGGACATCGGGCAGAGCAAGCATCGATGCCATCATGAAACACTGGAGCATCAGGATCCCAGCACCCTAAATATACACTCCTCGTTGGAGCAAGGTCTGTGGGTCCCCGTTCACTCACAGCGTAGCTGGGTGATGCTGAGTGCGCCATTAATCAACCTGCTCCTCAGTTTTCTCATGGGTAGAAGGGCGGTGGGTTGGGGGTGATGAGGAATTTCCAACTCAAATGTCTATAGGGCCCAGATGCAGACCTCACTCAGGAACCTCCTGACCCGAGAAAAACTCCACATTCCTGACTTCATAAAAATCTGGCGCAGCTGCCCACTCACCCGCCCCATCATCTCCCCTATTCTTGTCTTACATGTGGCCTCATAGACATTTGAGTTGGAAATTCCTCATTTCTCCCAACCCACCACCCTCTACTCATGAGAACACCAGGAGCAGGTTGACTCATGACACACTCAACATCACACGGCTAAGTTGTGAGTGAACGGGGACCCACAGACCTCGCTGCAACAAGGAGCAACTTTCAATCTTTGTGTGTTCCTAACGTTCCTAACTACACCCTGCTTCTTTTTTTTTTTTAAAGATTTATTTATTTATGCATATAAGCTGGGGTACAGGCCAGAGGCGTGGAGTGGTGAGAGGGTTCACCAGAGAAGAGTGGGGAACAGAACAGGCAGATCGACTGAAGTACACTCGCGTCACTGCTGCCGACAGCTCCGCAGCACAGCGCTTAACCGCAGTGCCACAAGGGAGGCCCTGCTTCTGCTTTTGAAAAGAAACCCTAACTCTAAATGTCTTCTTGACTGACTAGCGATACTTTCACAGTAGTCTTCCCTACAGAGACACTGGGCTCCTCCTCAGAGTGGTCCATGAGGACAGGCTGTTGGCTCTCACGGGGGAGTGACCACGAGAGAAAAGTGAACTTGCTTGCTTGCATTGTTGCTATGCCCAAGTGCTTGGCACAAGTCGCCCATCAGCCTCACAGCCTCCTGGCATAGCAGGTGTTACTGTTGGCCACTTATCAGAGGAGAAAACTGAAGCTCAAAGATGTTAACTGGCTTGTTCAAGGTCGCACAGCTCACGAACAGCTGAGTCAAAAGTTGCCCCTCTTCCCTCCCACTCCCGCAAGCCCCCTCCCCTGCCCCCCAAGCCAGTCCTGGCTGTTCAGACTTTGGGATAGAGCCATTTGGGCAGAAAATGCTGGGCCACATTTTTTAACCAAATGACCATTGTCACGCTTTGGGCTTTCATCGGGGTTCAAGTTTTACTGGCTGTTAAAAAGAGCTTTTTTTTGTCTTTTCCAATGAAAAGTTTCCCTCTCCATATGGACTAGAATAGCTCTCTTTTTAAAAGGGTCACCTCTTTACTACCATTGGACCCAACAAGCCACTCTGGGCATATATACAAAGGAAATGAAAACAGGATCTCAAAAAGATATCTTCACCCCCATCTCACTGCAGCACTGGTCACAACAGCCAAGAGAGGGAAACAGCCTAAGTGTCTGTTCATGGATGAAGGCTTAAAGAAAAGGTGGTAGCAGCACACTCTGGAATATTATTCGGCTATTAAAAAGGAAGGAAATCCTATTGTTTATGCCAAATTGGATGAACCTGGAGGACATTATGCCAAGTGAAATAAACCAGATGCAGAAAGACAAACACCACATGGTATCGCTTACATGCAGAATCTACAAAAGTCAGCCTCACAGCTGCGGAAAGTAGAATGGTGGTTGGTAAAGGGTAAGGGGTGTGAGAAATGAGGAGGTGTAGTTAGAGGATATAAACTTTGCATGAGAAGCCCAGCAAGTTGGGGGATGTGAGGGACAGCTTGGTAAGGACAGATCATGAGAGTGTGCTGTGGACTTGAAATCTGCTGAAAGTGCCCATCTTCTGTTCACATCACACACACACAAAAAAATCGTAGCTACAAAAAATAAAAATCAAAAATAAAAGCCTCCCCCTCTAGCGCTTTCCTTTTATTTTTTCCCTTATTTTATGCTTCCAAACCAGCCTGACAGCACCCGGGGCACAGGGAGATCACGAAGTCAGCCTCTTCTTTAAAAATGACCATGATCTCACTCCTCCTCCCGCCCAGTGGAAACTGGAGCACAGCTCAAGGCGACCTGCTGTCACAGGATCCTGCTTACCGGCACAAAAGCCGGGAAATTTCAGAGCCAATCTGGGCCAGGAAAGGCCGGAGCCCGGGAGCTGAGCTGAGATGATTCTTCCAGACTGCAGAGGAGAGAACGGTCTGCCCGCTGGCCTGCCTGCCCAGCGGCAAACAGGAAATCCCAGAATTTATAGATGACCCCGTTACAAGGCAAATGTTTTGGAACAAATTGTTCTTCTTTTAAATCCTTGTTTTCCACTAGTTTTTCTCGCTGGATTCCCCCCTCCTTTCCACCTTCCCAGTGTCCTTGTTAAACCGGGGCCACGGCGCCACCTGCTGCCAGCCGTGGGTAGAGGGACTCCACAGGGACGGCCGGGCCTCCCCCCAGCGCCCCTGCCTCACTAAGGGTGACAGTGGCTTTCTGGCTCCTGTCCAGAAAGGCTGTGCTTCCGATCACGTACCCGGCCGCAAGAGAACTGCTCCTGTGGTTACTCTGTGACCTGAAAACTCAAAGCAAAGTCTCTCCCCATCACCCATTCTCTGGGAGAGCCATGGCTGGCTGGCGGGAAAAGCAAGCCAGGTGGAACCCCGATCAAGACCCAGTCTCCACTGCCCTAAAACCTACTGCACAGTCTCGGCCAACCATGCGAACCCCATGAGCCGCAGTTTCCCCCGGACCCAAGGGCAGTGGGCCAGCACATGCAAAGCTTGCGTGCGTGCGCCCACCCGGAAGGTGCTTGATTGCCCGCTTGTTTGTTTTTTCTCTCATTTGGAGGACTACTCTTCGGGAAGGAAGAGCTTGGGGAGTTTCAGAGGCAAAGGCTGGACCTCAGGGAGAAAATGGCAAGCTTCTCTCCTTATAAAACCGAGTGCTCCCTGGTGTAGACCCTGGGCAAAACTTCCCCACCCCCACCCTGCGATTTGCTGGGCATCTTGGACAAGCTGTTTCTCCCGCTTCTCAGGAAGGCATAGTGACCGCACCACAAAGGGTTGCTGTGAGGCGCATTTGGAATTTAGCAGGGTGACTGGCAGACTTCTAGGGTAGCAGTCCTGTATGACCTGAGCTGTAGTTGTTATTATGCAGTGAGGAGTCACAAGCATTCAATAACTACCCAAGGAGGAATGAATGAGAACGTCATAGAAGGTGGGTCGGCAGGCTTGGCTCAGCTGCCGTCCAGGCGCCCGCATCCCTGCATCTGTGCCTCCTCCTCCAGAGACCTTCTCTGCTAGGACCTCAGTGTTCCTACCTGTCAGGCGGGTGTGACATCCTTCGACCTACTGCTGGGAGATCCTAAGGAGAACTGCTGAGTGATGTAGGGTAAGCTGTTTTTGAAAAGTTCAAAGAGTGTGGGAAGGGGGGGCCTCCCTGGTGGCCACAAGGGTTAAGTCTCAGCACTATGAAGCTATCTGGGTTCCATCCCCGGCCAGGGAGCTGACCCACAGGGCACAGCAGACCTCTCCTGTCTCGCTGCTGCCCCCCCTCAGCAGTGTACTTCAGTAGATCCGTCTGTTCTGCTCCCCACTCTGTCTCTGCTGAATCTTTCCCCCCCCACACACACACACCCCTCTGGCCTACACTCCAGCTCTTGTATGCATAAATAAATCTTAAAAAAAAAAGAGTACAGGAAGTCTTTGTTGTCATTTAGGGTGGGCCCATGCTCCTGGTTGCTTTGCCTTCCAGGGGTTCCTGGGGTTCTCTGGGACAAAGGGGGGTTCCACCCAATACAAAGTGGTAGCCATACCCCAGGGACCAAGTCACCAGCAGTGCCAGGGAAGTTTTACAATGCAAAGAATGTGCTAATTAACTCTTTCACTACTGAAGCAAGTTGAACACTCTAAGAAGTTGATCACCCCAAAACCCTTCCCAGGAAAGTTCTGTCTAGTGCAGGGACAGAGAAGAACTTTGCATGGGTCTCCAGTATGGTGGCCAGTTGGAGTGACTCTTGGTGGGAGAATTAAGAGGCAGGGTTGGGTCTACCCTGAACACCACAAGGAGTTCCAACCTAGTGGGATGATGTATCCTCCGGAGCCACATAGGATTTATTAGCAAGGGAGGAACATGTCCAGAAAGAGAATTCCTGCAGCCACATCAGGGATAAACTACAGCAAAGACCACACAGTAACATGGTCTTCTATTTCAAAACTAGCAAAGTCCCAGGACAAGTTGGTCACTATTCAGTGCAAACAGCGCCTCCCGGAGTTGTAAACTAGAGTGATTCTGACTTCTGCCTTGTAAGCTTTCCCTCCTTCCCTGACCTCAAAAATAGCCTCTCTTTTGTCTCAGTCCCTCTCAGTTGTATCTTGCTGGGCAACAACTACTTTAGTGGACTGATACACAGGCATGGATGGGTTGCATGCTTATCCTTTCAAGGACATACCTGTGCAATTTAACAAAGGCATGATGGAGGTGGTGCTTTAATCCAATGGAGTAGTTCTAAGAGTAAAAATAATTTAGCCTAGGAGACATGGAGAAGATTTAGGGCTGTGTGGGCTGGGGGGAGAGGTAAGTGGGGAGTTGCCACTCACCGGCATCACATCTTGTCAGCAACTATGGTATCTTGCATAGAACCGGCTCTGTCTTCCTGGCTCTTGGTTCACCAGCCCGCCCTGCCAAGCAAGCCTGCAGGAGCCTGGGCTGCTTAAATATTCTGTAAATAATGCTGACTACAGAACTTTATAGATAGACTCGCAGAATCATAGCAGTTGAGCCACAGACTGTCAGAGTAGAAACAGATGCTAGGCATCACAGAGTCCAGGGTCAGAAAAGACACGGCACTCATGCTGACACTTCCCCCTGCCATGCCCATGGCAGACATCACTAATCAATCACGACATTCTAGCTGAGTGTGTGTGTCGCCTTAAAATCCTTTGAGGCATTCCAGAAAGCAACTACCAATTATCTTGGATCTACTAATAATAGCGAAGGTTTATTGAGTACACTTATTGTATTCCTTTCCCCACATCCTTTTTCATTATTACCACTTTAATCACTGACTGTCTGCCAGGCCCTTCGTATCAGGGTTTCTCAGCCTTCACACCATTGACATTTGCGCCAGACAGTTCTCAACTGGGAAGGGGCAGGGAGGGCTGTCCCCTGCACTGTAGGGTGTTAAGCAGCATCATAGGCCTCCACCCACTAGAGGCCAGTATAATCTCCACCCCACCCCACCCCCCAGTCATGACAACCAAAACATGTCTCCAGACATTGCCAAGTGTCCCTCAGGGGTCGGGGTGGGGGCAAATTCCATCCAGTTGAGGTTCTGGTGGAGAACTATTTGTTTTCTCTCCTTTTCATCACACTCCTCTAAGAGTGGATTTCCTGGATCTGCATTTTACAGATGAAGAAACTGAGGCCCAGGATGATTTAGTCACATAAGCAGGACGTAGGGTCCAAATCCCCCTTGAAGAAAGCACGTCTGCTTGCAGCTGGGAAATTCCATTTGGCTTATTGTCTTTGGCTGCAAAATCCCAGGGGAAGGCATGGGACCTGTGAGGCTGAAGGAAACCAGATGCCTCACCGATGCTCCTGTACCCCACTAGGGTGCTGGAGGTGCATGGGGCTTGGCTTTCCCTGCCCTCTCCATCCCGGGAAAGGCGCTGGGTGCAGAGGCAAACCGGCACCGAAGGACAATGGTCGCGGCACAAAGGCTGTGGGAGGTGGCGGCAGCGATACTGCTACTAACACCCCTTCTCTCTGACATTGACAAGGCTCTCCCCACTTCTCGGGAAGCACATGAAGTCTGGCCTTGCCCCCAGAGATCTGGGATTGAAAACCTGACAGTTTGGACATACAGCCCGTGGCAATGTTTCCCTTCTCCGGGGCTTGTGTCTGTGCCAAGAATGCCTAACAAAGGGGGGAAAATTAATTAATTTTTAAAAACCCATAAAAAATGCTCATGAAACCGGCGAGAAACTGTCCATTTTTTCTTCCTGGTAGCGATCAAAATGTCGTGAGTTTCTACACACATATTTTACAGCTGGTCCATAAATCTTCTCCTTGTGCTTCTGCCTTATAAGTGGGGTCCCCGGGGAAGTCATTGAGCTTCCTCACTACATGTATTCAAGAGAAAATTGGATGTAACCCTTAGAGAGGCAGCAGTGGCTGGGGAGGGGGAGGCAAGGAGAGGGGAGGGTGGCTGAAGAGAGAAGTGAGGCTGGGAGTTCAGTGCCAAAGACAGGGAGACCCCTTGTCTTGGAAATTCCGGAAATTTCCAAACCGTCTTTCACTTCTAGTGCATAATCTCTTTGTGCAATCTTTTTATTCTTTCTATTTCCAACTACAAAAGTAATATATTTTTGCAGCCAAATTTGAAAGAAACAAAACAGAACACCACCACCACCACCACCACCCCCGAAAAAAAGAATCCACCTAGAATCCCAACCAAGGTTTTTTGTTTTATGTTGTGTCGTTTTGAAGCTATTTCTAGGTGGTTTGATGGCAGTGGGGGTTCAGCTTATTAAAATGGCAGGCTCGCCAAGCCTGACTCCTAAGAGTGGGGGTCTGTAGGTCGGGGGTGGGTCCCCTGGATCTGCGTTTTTCATAAAGCCCTTGGGTGACTCTGGTGGGCGGTCGCTGGACCACACTTAGAGAAATAACGAGTATCAGCTTTCTCAGACCTTCCACAAATCGGAGATGTGAAAATCCCCAGATTTAAAGCAAAAATCAGGGGGTAACGATTTGTTTTCTGCAAGGGCTCAGCTTAAATAGGCATTTCCCTTAGTGCCGCTAACATATGATTCCGTTCACACTCGGTGATTCATGGACGCAGCCAGGACTTCATCTGTAGCACTCCGGGCCAATGCGGCGCACCGCCACCTTTTCACAGAGCAGCGCTGACACCCATCTGCTCAAATAAATTAACGTTTCCATCTCAAATAACTCATTTGGCTGGATCATCAAGGGTACATGCCAACTCAAAGAGAGGGGGAGGAGGCGATACGGGGGACGGGGGCGGGGTGGGCGCGGGCCTGTGCCATGCACACATTGCAAGGAACACCGCTGCCTTCTTTTTTTATTATTTATTTATTTATTTATTTATGCGTACAAGCTGGGGTGTAGGCCAGAGGTGTGGGGTGGTGAGAGGAATCACCAGAGACAGAGTGGGGAGCAGAACAGGCAGATCAACTGAAGTACACTGCTGAGGGGAGCAGCGGGCGAGACAGGAGAGGTCTGCTGCACCATGTGGGAATCTCCCTGGCTGGGGACCGAACTCGTGCTGCAGTGACTCCGGATAGCTTCATGGTGCTACACTTAACCCGTTGAGCCACCAAGGAGGCAAACCGCTGCCTTCTTGTCGCCAAAAAGGAGGAGGGTGTTGAAGGCAGCTAACTCTGATTCACATCCAGCCCGTTACTGCTTCCTTTCCTAATTCCTACTGATTCCCCAGGGTAGGTCACAGCCAGAGATGTCTTAGCCTATAGGCACAGAGGCTGGGGTGAGATCGCCTGCGCGAACACGGAGTGGAGTTTGTGCACGCGTGTGTGCGCACGGGGTGTGGAGAGTTGGGAGGGCCGGAGCTGGAGGTGGGACTTGTTCTGGACGTTGAGATGGAGTTCAGCAGAGGGCACGGAGAATATAAGGCAAAAATGACAGCTAGTGTTTCTTTTGTAAAACTTTGTATTTTAAAATACTCACAGGTACAGGAAAGGCGCAAAGATAGTGCAGAGAGAACCCTGCTAAGCTTCACCTAGATCGTGCTAATGTAAGCATCTTACATAACCATGGTCCATTGATCCAAACCCAAGTTGGTACATGATGGGTCAGCAAATTGCACGTCCTAGACTGATGTCACTAGTCTTTCCACTCATGTCCTTTTTTTGGAGAAGAGGTACTTTTAAGTCAGAGACTTGGGTATGAGCGGCTACTCTGCCCAAGCCACAGCATCTCTCTGGGTCTGCAAAGCTACTTTGCAGGGTCCTGGTACAAAAATGTATGTCTAGTGCTTGGTGTACAGATGGGTGCCCCTGTGGGTTATTTCCCTCACCCTCTTTCAAAGGTGCATCCTCCACCCAGCCCCCCAGGACGAACGGCTATTTGTGTGCGTTCCTGTTGGACCAGCTTGACTTAATCTCAGCCACTGAATCAAATAGCTCTATCTTTGGGGGAAAAAAAAGACAGGAGGCAAGGAGATTAATTAGGAAGCTATTGCAACAATCCGTGTAAGCTAAATCTGCATGGTGGCAATAGAGAGGTAAGGAGAGGAAAGTTTAATAAACATTTCAAATGCAGAATAAAGAGGAGCCGATGACAGATTGGATGTTTAAAGTGGAACTGGGAGGAGCCAGTGATGAGCAGATTATACTTCTGAATGAAGCATAATCCCTTTAATTGAGATGAGCAAGAGGGGAACCAGCTCCGGGGAGGAGGAAGGCGCACACTTGTTTCGTGCCTGCAGCCCGATGCCAGGCGCTATGCTGAGTGCTTCCCCAGCACCAGTCACTGACTTCACCTACTAACCTAAGAGAGGTCGTCCCTTGTCTAAGTGCTTTTCTGGAAGTTCAAGGGGTCTGGAGGCAGGACCAGCTATGTAGTTGTCAGGGCTCACCAAGGAAGGAACGTGAGACGTGAGCACCCCTGTTCAAAATTGATGAGAAATTTCTAGATGGTGATAGCAGGACATGGAGCCAACCTCCAGTGTCTGTGGGACAGCCAGTCCTGCTGCAGGAATCCACACAATGGTGGCAGGAAGAAAGACCTTAAAAAGAGAAGGAACTCAGGAAGGCCCGCACGAGGGTCTCGCCTATTGCCACCAGCTGCAGAAACCCCCCAGGAGCGGGCCGCAAGGAGGAGAAGGAGCAGGAAGATGGATAGGGGTGCCCAGAGGAGAAAGTCACACACAGGGCTGGGAGCAAGCGGGTGAAGGCCCCCATTCTTTAGCAATTCAGATATTTCTGTTGACCTTGGGAGCCCAGTTTCTCAGTCAGCGTGCAATATCCAGGGGACTTAATGGAAGAGAGGGAGAGGCAGAAGCGGCCAGGGCCTTCTTATCTCAAGGAGTTCTTCCCCCGCCAAGATCAGAGGGCAAGCGCGTGTCATTACGAAAGTGATTTTTTAAAAATCAAACTGCTTAAACAGCACTGCTCACTTGGGCTCCCTGAGCGCTCAGAAACGGTTTCCTCCTTTTGCCTTTTCCCCCTCCCACTTAGCCTCACAAATGGTTGGCTGACTCCATCCTTAAACTGTGGCCAGGGACTGTAGCAGAAAGCGCCTTTGAGGATTCTGGTGCACAACCACGAAAATCTCTTCCCAGAGACTCACAGGCTGCGTGAGCTAGGGTGCGTCAGGGGCTCGGAGCAGGAATGGGCCACTGTCCTCTGTTTGGACACCTGCAAGTGTGAAGGGCACGTCATCACGGACTGATAAGTACTGGTTGGCCTCTTGGTCTCACACCCAGTGAAGATAGAGGGAAAGCAGCAGCTCACCGCTCACCCAAAGAAACACACCTTCGATTCCTGGCCCTGTGGTTCTCGGCGTCCTCCTGACACTTTCACCCTTTCTTCCCTAGGCCACAGAGTTGCAGAGCCCCCGATTACTACTGTAAACCCCACAAACGCCTGGCCTCATCCCTAAGGATGTAGATCACCACCTCCGTGCTTCAAACACTTAGATTTTCCATGACTGGTTCATTCCTAATTTGTAATCTGTATTCTCAGAAACTTTTCTATTTCCTTTTGAAAAATCTTTTTAGATTAAGATATAATTGACCCAGGGGCCTCCCTGGTGGCGCAAGGGGTTAAGTCTCAGCACTATGAAGCTATCCGCAGCCACTGCAGCATGAGTTCAATCCCCGGCCAGGGAGCTTCCCACATGGCGCAGCAGACCTCTCCTATCTCCCTGCTGCTCCCCTCAGCAATGTATTTCAGTCAATCTGCCTGTTCTGCTCCCCACTCTGTCTCTGGCGAGTCCTCTCAGCACCCCGACACCCCTGGCCTACACTCCAGCTCCTGTATGCATAAATAAATAATAAAATCTTTTAAAAAGAGAAAAGACATAATTGACCTGTAACATTGCATTAGTAATGATTCCATGAATGTATAGACTGCAAAACGATCACCCCCATAACTCTGGCTAACATCCAGCCCCATGCACAGCTGTAATTTTTCTCTTTGTGATAAGAACCTTTAAGATGTACTCTCCTTGTAACCTTCAAATGTCCATCGAGTATAAAGAGCAACAGTTACCATGCTGTAGGTGACACTCCTCGGAGTGACTTACTTTATCACTGAAGTTTGTACCTTCTGAGCACTTTCGTCCATTCGGCCCACCCGCCTCACCCCAGAGATGTGTCTTTCTAAAGTCACAGGAGCAGCTCACAGCACAGCAGAAGCTTAATTTTAAAAAATTAAGAAAAAAATATCTCATTTTTTGAGCAATTTTAGGTTCACAGCAAATCTGAATGGCAAGTACAGAAAGATCCCACGTACCCCCTTGTCACGCCCCTCACACACAGCCTCCCCTACTAACAGCATCCCCCACCTCCAAGTGGACACTTGCTGTAATTGATAAACTTACACACACACACACACACACACACACACACACACACACACACACACTCATTATCACCAAAGTCCACGGTTCACATCAGGATTCACTCTTGGTATTTATTGTACATTCATAGGTTTGGACAAATGGATGATGGTGTATATGCAGACTGCAGTATCATGCAGAGTGATGCCACTGCCCTAAACACCCTCTGCCTCCACCTAGTCAACCCTTCCCAACCTGGTCATTGGCAACCACTGATCTTGCTGCTGTCTCCATAGTTTTGCCTTTTCCAGAATGTCATATAATTAGAATCATACAATATATGGCCCTTTCAGAAAAAAGCTTTTAATTTTTTTAGCTTTTTAACTTTTAGTCAGCTTTCTAGCTAAGAAAAAAAAATGCATGCAGATGCATGTAGAAGAACCCAACTGCACAGAAGTATATACAATTTCCAGGGTGAATTAGTCAGAATGACTCTGCTGTGCTGCAGTAACAAAGAAGCCCTGAAATCTCAGACATTCATAACTAGTTTTTCTCACTCTACACAAAGTCTGGGGCAGGCTGCCCACTCCCACATCCACCTCCTTTCTCAGCACATGATTCACTGGAACCAAGCAAAAGAGAGAATAGAAAACGCCCACCCGCTTTTAATACCTCTGCTCAGAAGGAACATATTTACCAGGCTTGTTCCAATGATCAGACTAGAAACTCAGGCCCAGTATGACCACATAGAGATGGGGAAAGGGAAGTGAGCACAGCAACATTCAAGAGAGGACCATCTTTGGTCCTCCATACCCCATCCCATTCTGCCGGGATGCCACTCCTGTAAACAGCTGGGTGGGTATCCTTCTAGACGGTTACACTATTTATGTGCATCACTCATCACCTGCTCAGTGTTAGGTTCACGTAGAATAAGTAAAACTTCTTTTACAAAAATGGGACCATGCTTTGTAGGTGCTCTTGCCATGCACTTTCTCATGTAACAGTAGATCTTGGACATCTATTCCATGGGGGATGAGCTAAAATATGATTTGGCCACAAAGTGGTGATTTCAAAGTGTGTTCTCTTCAGTGCTCTCTGCTCTGGCTGTGGGCTCCAGGTTCCACAGGGCTAGCATCTCCTCACAGGTGCTGTTAACCGGAGACTTCCTGTTTCCCAGGCGTGGTGCCAAGGGACTTAGTCCCCCTCCAACAACCCCATGAGGCCGATAACATTATCGTCTCTCTCCAGTGTCCAGATGGTCTTCCTGTAGCTCCGAGAAGGGAAGAAATGTCTGTCCAAGGTGACACAGCTGGTGAGTGGCCAGAGGTGGTCTACTGGACTCCGAAGCCTGGCTTCTCTCCTCCTTCTCTCCCATGGTGCCTTCCCGAGGCCTCAGTGCCTTGCCCAGGCTGGGTGCGTCATAGGTGCTATATAGTATTTATTGAATAAATGGCTGAGAGGTACCTTCAGACTAAATGGAACTCCTGAAAGTATCTAGGAAGGGCTATAAGTATCTATATCACTTGCTACCCATTCCCAGCCATCAGACTCTCAAATCTAACACGTACTGATGGTGATGCAAGTCTCTTGGGACCTAAATGGTGTTTCCTGAGCACATCAGTTCCCACCAACACACACAAACCAGAGTTTTAGATGCATGTAGGAATACAATATCTAGCTCAGTCTGCCCAGGCTTCCTGTCTAGATGAGCCTGCACCCTCCCCACTGCTCCCCTAATCCCCTTGGCTCCTCCCAGGCAGCAGCCAGAGGACCCTGAGGGAGGGTCAGTGAGAGCACCCCCTGTCCTGCTAGGCACCCCCAGGCTCCATCACACCAACTCCACCTGGCCCGTGCCTGGGCCCTCCTGCACTGTGGTGTTCCCAGAGCGCCGCCCCCGCTGTCTCTAACTCCCCCTGGGTCTCGCTCCAGGGTCCTCCTTCCCCGCCCTTGACCTTGACCATCACACCTGTCTTCTCTGGCCAGAGCTCCTCAGCCTAGGTCTGGTTGATGTCTGGGGCTGAGCAGTTCCTTGTGGTGGGAACTGCCCTGTGCAGGGCGTGGAGCGGTGTTCTGGCCCCTCCCCACCAGAGGAGCTGGGGGAGGGCCCCTTCCCCGCCAACTGTGACAAGCAAAAATGCCTCGGGTGTTGCCAGATGCCCTGCAGGGGCAAAACATCAAAACATTCCTGCCGAGAAGGCTGCTCCAGGTGATTAGCAAGTGCACAGGGAGCTTTCAGAGAAAACCCAAAGGATGCATCTAGTCTAAGAGATGGGTTAACCTCTAAAGATGCATTTCTCTGAGCCCTTCTGGAAATGACCCAGACCATCAACCACGGCAGCCTGACCTGGGACCTACAACTGGCTTTCTCTTAACTAGAATTCAACCTTTGAAGCGAAGGTTCTCTGCGAAACAGACCTTCTGGGATGCACGGGGAGGAAACTCCTGCTTTCTCTTTGCTCCCTAACCTACTACGGAAAAGGAAATGAATACGGGAAGTGGTGGTCATTTTCTGCTGAGGCATTTGAGAATTCCTGCCTGGGCTTCTTACACAGAAAGCGGGTTGACAGGGGCAGCTGGACTAAACGGTGGGAATCTACAGGCTGGCTTCAAACTCTTTCTGGGCCTTCTCCAGTATAAGTAAAGTGGATGTGATGCCTTGGGATGGCTAACTAACTCAACACTGTGGTTAGGAATGCAAGATGATAAGCTTAAGAGGAAGTCCTATTGTCACTGGTCACAGTTGAATAAAATGCATTCCTCTGGGACACCCTTCCCCTGGGCTTCTGGCTTCATGCAGGACAGTCCAAACTTGCTGTAGGGTGTTTTCCTGCCTCTACACTTGCACTTGGCTGTGGACCTTGTTATTCTCCTAGAGCTGTGTCCGTAGGGACCCACCAAGAAGCAACTCCCCTAAGGGCCGGCTGCTCTAAGGACATTCAGCACCCAACTGAGAACTGTGATCACTATTTTGCTTCTTGGGGTGACTTCTAGATTTACTCATTAAAATGTTCTTCAAATGCTGATTGGGTCCTTATCCCCCTCCCTGCGATATAGATCTCACGGTGAAGAGTGCCTGGGCTCCGAAAATAACTTTCCAAGGCCACTTCTGCCACTTACAAGTTGTGTGACCTTGAGAAAGAGACTTAAATTCTCTGAGCCTGAATTTATTCATATGTAAACAGGGATAAAAAATACCCACCCCGGGGCAGTGGAGATGAAATAAGATAAGGCATGTAAAGTGTTTAGCAGAGTAGCATCAAATGGGAAGCAGATGTTGATATTATTATTATTAATCCTTCAGAAAATGTAAATAGTTCTGGAATCCTTGGAACAGGTGCAAAGGGACAGTCATGGTCAACACGGTGGGTTGGCAGGTGGGTAGAGCAGCATCATTTCTGACTCAAAGACTATCCTGGGGCCTGAAACTTTGGAGCAGAAGGGAGTGGTGGTGATTACTAGGTCAACACACTCCCTTTATTTTTTTTTAAAGATTTATTTATTTATGCATACAAGCTGGGGTACAGGCCAGAGGCGTGGGGCGGCGAGAGGGTTCACCAGAGACAGAGTGGGGAGCAGAACAGGCAGATCAGAAATACACTGCTGAGGGGAGCAGCGGGCGAGGCAGGAGAGGTCTGCCGCGCCATGTGGGATTCTCCCCGGCCGGGCGTCGAACTCGCATCGCCGCTGCCGACAGCTCCACAGCGCAGTGCTGAACCGCTGCGCCACCAGGGAGGCCAACACACTCACTTTATAAGTAAGGAAGTAAAGTGGAGAAGTAGGCGGATGTGGGGTGAAGTGACCTGTCCAAGGTCATGGGGACAGTCAAGGCCAGGCCTGGGCCAGAGCTCAGGCTTCCTGACGTCTTTTCCCCTGGCCTTATCTATCCCGATGGGTGGATGGAAGGGAAGCACCTCCTCCCTCAATATAAACCTAGTCCATGGTCCCAGATAGATGTTCCAAAAACACATCACTGGTGGAAAATTTGAGCTGATGTATAGTATTTTTACGAAACGTTTCCATAGAGATGCACAAATAATTGGGAACAATAAGCCCTTATACAGACAGAAAAGATCCATTCATTCCAACAGGATGTGCAGGGTGAGAGGAATGGCATTGGTGTTCTGGAGCAGCAGACAGAAAGGCCAGGCTAAGAGCTTGAGGGTCCAGCTTTAAAAACCAACATTCCGGAAGGGGACCCTGGACTCAGCATCCTGCACGTGCTGGGCCTTTATTCATCTGGGCAGAGGGGCCCAGGAACCATCTGGGCAGGGCTGACACATGGGCCAGCCCCTCCACTGAAAAGCACTTTCACCTGTATGAGTTTCCTCTTGCTGCTGTAACAAATGACCAGAAACCTAGTGGCTTAAAAGAACCTACATTTATTCTCTGTTCTAGAAGTCAGAGATCTAAAGTCAGAGGAGTGTCAGCTTCCTTGACTTTTTTGACATCTAGAAGCCACCCAGCCCCTTTCTTGTATCCCTCCAGCCTCTTCCTTTGCTGTTGGGGTGTCTCCTACCTGACACCAGCACCAACACAGGCATGCACAGTCAGCCGGGCCTTAGCAATAGGGATACATTCTGTGAAATGCGTCATTGTACCAACATTAGCAAGTGTAATTAACAAACCTCAGCTATGCCAGTGGCTGCACTCCTAGGCTCGGTGCTCCAGCCTATGGGACCACCCTCTTCTCTGTGCCAGTCATTGGCACACGACTGTACTAGCAGAGGGGCCGCCAGAGAGTACTTAATTTCTTGGAGCCCCAGTTTCCTCATCGGAAAGACAGGGTGCTGGGAACGGGTCGATGAGGTCTGTGCAGTGTTGAGCGCTGTGCCCGGCACACAGCCAGGTCTCAAGGACCCGCTGCTTTTCTAACAGCAGTGAGGGTCATTACCTACCACGGAGCCAAGGGGCATAGATGGAGAGGTGTGACATCTGTTTGGGGTGCCAGGAAAGACTTTTCAGGAGAGGTGACCCGAGCTGGCCCTATCAGGTGACTGCGAGCAAACTGACCTGCAGACCAGGGGAGACCAGCTGCCCGAAGAAGGGGCTGGGTGTCAGAAAGCACGGGTGGGGGTGAGGGTCAGTGCAGAGGGAGGAGGGATGGCAAAGGGCCCAAGAGCCAGATCTCAGGAGTCAGACAGGCCTGGGTTCCAGTTCCAAGGCCCCACTGCAGAACTTTGCACGTTTGGGGCCCTCGCTCATCCTCTTCCTTCCCTCTTTCCTAAAAGCAGAAGGGCAGTGGAGCCCCCCTGCTAGGGTGGGAGCCACTCAAGATGGGGAGGGGAGTAGAGGAGGCAGAGGAGAGCGTGGAAAGGGCCTCGCTGACCTGGCCAAGGAGTTTGGATTCTCCTTCCCTCACTCCAGTCCAGCCCTCTGCCCAGTCACCAGGAAGTCTGAGCAGTGACCTTCCCACTCTGAGTTTCTGCCACCATCCCCCTGAACTTAAAAATAATAGATTTTTCACAGGTGGAAAAGATGTTACGAGACCTCTGCCCGTCTATAAAATGCGGGTAATGATAGCTCCGACCTTGTACGACAATCGCCTGCAGATTCACCCCAGGACGGGAGGAGGCCTGGAGACGGTGCTGTGGGGAGTTAACAGGCTCCCCAGTCAGCTGAGTGAGCCACGTTCTCTCTGTGTCCTTACTTGCTCTGAGATTGTGGGCAGATGACTTACACCCGCTCAGTCCCAATTCCGAGTCTGCAAAATGAGGATGAAAATGCCAACCACAAAAGCCCTTTGGGGAGTAGTAAGAGAACCGCTGGGATAGACTCATTAACTGTCATCAGTATCATCATGTCATTATGCTCTTGCATTTACATACAAGGCGAACTCGGCTCAGAGAGGGAAAGTGCCTTGCCCAAGGTCACACAGCAAATTGGTGTCATCCACTTCACAGGCAGCTTCCTGTAGAATCAGGGGTGCAGTCCAATTCCTGGTGTAAGCTCCAGGCAGTGAACCCCGAGACTGTGCAAAGCACTCCCCCTTCATAGGCTGTTCTCCTGTGCGAAGGGCAAGGTGGCAGCCCCCACCTGCCGCCTACACATCCGCCCTGGTGGTCCCCACGTCCCAGAAATGCCCGGCTCTGCCTGCTGAGGCATCAGATGGCACCAGCAGACGGGCTCTCCATGCTGCTGGAGCACGGCGTGCCCATCCTTTATTCTGGACAGGGCACAAGATGGGCCATCAAAGGGCGCAGCTGCGGGTCAGGAGGAAGCTGCGCGGGCCAGAACGTGTCCTGGGGCTTTGAGGAGCAGAGCGCACCCCCTAGAAGCCCCAGCATTTGGCTCCCCGCTTTCAGCCCAACTTTATTCATTGAAAATTAATAGAAGCAAAGGTGGGAGGCAGACTATTGTCTTGGCAGAAGGCTTTTTAACTGAAAAAAAAAAAAAAAAAAAACCAACAAAACTTTTTAACTTAAGGTATTTATAGAATTCAACTTAAGATTGAGTTTCAGGTGATAGTTGAGGTCCATGAAAGGAAAGGTCCAGACTCTTGGCTCTCCAAGTTCAAGAGAGCAAAGGGTGACCTTAAACACATCGACTCAGGGTTTCATTATTCCATCACGCTCGGCTGAATAATTGAGCTTTTCAGACCCCTCTGGAACAGATGCTGGCATGAATGGAGCCTTCCTTTGCTGGAGGCACAACATAAACACCCCCTCCTGCCCAGCCAATGGCCCACAAGATTTCAACTATTATTCAGGCCAACGGGGGCGACTGCAATTAAGAGATGATTGTCACCAACCTGCGTGAAGTGCAGGCTTGCTGCAGAAGGAAGTTTGGCTGCCGGGGGCCATAGACATCTTGAGAGCACCCTTGGTTCCAAGGGGGAGCAGCCAATGGCTGGCACCACCTTGCAGCCCGGCCACCTGGGGTCCCGTCCCAGCTGTAGGTCTAAGCTACCCTGCACTTCCCTGTCTGCAGAAGGGGGTCTCCAGGAGCCCACCCTGCAAGATTGTGTTTCTTTTTAATAGAACTTAATTTGCAGAGCAGGTTTAGTGTCACAGAAATATTGAATAGAAGGTAGACATTTCCCACATACCCCTTGTCCCCACCCACACACATCTGCCCAGCTATCAATATTCATCTCCCGAGTGGCACTTTGGAAATCACTGGTGAACCTACATTGATACATCACTGATACAATCAATGAACCCACATCGATCCATCCTTACCACTGGAGTCCACAGTTTACACAGTTTACATCCAGTTTACACTGGATGGACACTAGGGCTCCTGGCTGGACGTGCTGGGCACCTGGACAAAAGGGCACTAACTCGTATCCAGCACCATAGTGTCCTCAGAGTAGTTTCGCTGCCTTAAACACCCCCTGCGCTCTGCTTATCCACCCCTCCCGCCCCAACCCAACCTCTGGCCACCACTGCTCTTTTTACTATCTTCCTAGTTCTGCCTTTTCCAGAGTGTTCTGTGGTGGGAATCATAGAGCACGGAGCCCTTTCAGCTGGCTTCTTTCACTCAGTCACATCCACTTCAGGTCCCTCCATGCCTGTGATGTTCTGATGGCCCATTTCTTCAGCACTGAGACTCCCTTCACCAGATGATGAAGAAAGCTGCTAGAAATACCCAAGGGCAGGTTTTTTGTGTGGATCTAAGTTTTCAACCCTCCAAGTCTTACAGCTGCCCAGCTGTGTCTCCGGCACACACAGCCCCTGGTCTGTAAGGCAGCCTAAGGGGATCTGCTCCAGTGGTTAGGTCATCCGGTCACCGGAATCTGAAAAGGCACAGCTAAGAATACCAGCGAAATGGCTGAAGGGGGGGGGGGGGAGGTGTGTGGAGGGGGGCTGTCTTTTTATTCATGGAAATAGCAACCTTATGTTCAACTAGTTTATCAAACCAAAGGTAACTAGGGAGCCCCCTCCCCCCAAGTCAATTACGATTGTTAGGATGCATAACAATAGAATTGCCCTCTACTTGGGTCCATCTAGGACTCAGAAGTACTTTTTGGAAGCTAATCCATTCATTCATGTAGCCCTGGATGTATTCCATTAGGCAAAATCTGTATTATTTTTGTCACTAGAAAATACGGAGTGCCAGGCTTTTGATGGGAAAAGATAATCGAGCTGCGATCTGAAAAGAATAGGGAGAAAGAGCCGGACTGGCCAGAGCCCATGGGCCAGTCTGAACAACTCCTAGATGTCAGGGCCCCCAGACCCCCGCCCCTGGGAAGAGCTGCTTGGGAAGGTCAGGGCCTGGAAACAGAGCCGAGAGCCCGGGTACCCCTCGGTCCTGGGGAACTCTTAGGGTCCTTGAGTTGGAGTCTCCTGAAATAATATTATTTATTATTCTTGGCTACGTGGCTCACTTACTGAGTGATTTGAGGGGATCAAGGAACTCTCCGCTTTCCTACTTGTAAATGTGTTCGCATAACCGGCCCACCACATGGAAGTCTTGTGTCTCTATGACAGCTAATGGTGGGACAGAAAGACTGTTTAATCTTGGGATGAGCTACCTCCAAAATCCTAATTGCTTGCTGTGAGACAGCTACATGCCTTTTATGGGTGTTTCTGGGCCTGGACAGCGATCACCAACTGGTGATCCACTTTGCAACTGGCAAACTATTGCTTGAACTAGGAACACCTGGGACAGTGCGTGTCTGGGGGAAATGCACGGGCTTTTGGTCAGATGATCTGAGCTCAAATCCCACCTCTGCTTCTTGCTGGCTGTGTGACCCTGGGTAGCTTGCCTAACCTCTCGGAGCCTCTGTTTCCCATTCCATGAACTGGATTCCAGTAAGGATTAAACGAAGCACCTGGCATTTAGTAGGTGATTAATAAAGGGCCTGCCATTTTCTAGCAGGTCTTACCAATTAAATGCAGAGTTTCCAGAATGTCTTATACCACTTATACCACTTACAGGAAACAAGGAAAGGATTTTTGGTGATAGATGAAAGTTCTTAGATACATGGAGTAAGGCACAAACAGAGAGGGCACAAACCGTTATTGATTAGGCTGTGGTGACGTTTCTAGAAGGGGAGTCCATTAAAAACACACAGTTAATAATCATATAGTTGTACATAGATGGGATAAGCAAATTTGAAGGTGGTGTCTGAAAGACTTAAACCACAGGTGGCCCACAGCATGGGGACAGAGGTGCTGGCTCCTCACAGGCTCTGCCCTTAGATTGACACCCATCCTCAGATGCCTATGACCAGGCTGCTTAATATCTCTGAGCCTCAGTTTCCTAGTGTGTACAATGGGATAATAGTAGCTAGGAAGGTTAAAGTGATGTAATAAAAATAAAAAAGCAAGGAAGGTCATAATGAGGTAATAAAATTAAAAACTATAAAAAGATCACAGGTTTGTGCCCCCTCTGTTTGTTCCTAATTACATGTATCTAACATGAAGTCTGAACAGAGGAACTTAAGCTGAAAAGACACTAACACAGATGAAGTTCAATCTAGATCCCACCGTTTGCCATCCTGAGCAAGCACTTAAACTCCATGGGCTTCAATCTCTTCATCTGCAAAAAGGGATTAATCCCAACACCATTTGCAACTCAACCAAAAAGTAAAAAGGCCAACAACTGAAAGAAAAAAGGGCAAAGGATGTGACAAGACAGCAAATCAAAAATGAAATTGGAACTGCTCTTTACCTATAGACAGTCTCTATCATTCAGAAAAGACATGCAGATCAAAACCACACTGCGTAGGTTTATTTGGTATTATCACATTTGCAAAGCTCAGTTTGATGAAGCTGGAACGCCTGGTATGGAGATGGGTATGCCTTTAGATGGATGGGGCGGGGGGTACATTGTTACAAACTTGATGGAGGGCAGTTGACAATTTACCAAGAGCATGAAAGCAGGTACCCTTTGAGGGAAGCTGAGTAATGGGGTCTACATCCTAATCCCTGGAATATGTGAATGCTACCTTACATAGTTGAAAGGACTTTGCGGGACTTTGCAATGGAGTCAAGCATCTTAAGATGGGAAATTATACAGGGTTACCCAGGTGGGTTTGATGGGATCCCAGGGGTCCTAATAAGATGAAGACAGGAGATCAGAAAGGAGAAGTGCTTCCAGAACAGGGACTAGTCATGTCCCTTGAAAATGGGGGACGGGGCCACAAGCCAAGGAATGCCAGTGTCCACCAGAAGCCGTGAAAGGCAAGGAAATGATTCTTCGAGAACCTGCAGAAGGCCTGAACTGCCCAGGCCTTGATCTTAGTCTAGGGAAATTGACTTTGGACTTCTGACTTCAGAACTGTGAGAAAATAGTCCTGCATTGTCTTAAGCCATTTAGTTTGTGACTAAGCAGCCCTGGGACACTAATGTACCCTTCCATTCCGCAGTTCCACTTTAGGACCGCATCCTGCAGAGACATCTGAATAGGCACAAAATTTAGGTATGAGAGTATTCACTGATATCTGCGGATGAGTCGTACTACTGATGGACAATCCCGGGCTGCAATCCCACGCTGTCTGCAGGGCTCACATCCACAAGCTGCTCTGTCTTCCCCGCCACTCCCAAGGGAGCAAGGTGAAGCCTCTCCAAGTGCCTACCCTCTGCCAAACCCGCACCCAGCATTTATGGTACAGGATGCTCACCAGGGCTGCAGCCGATTTCCAGCGGACCCCCCAGGGCCCCACATTAAAGATCTCCCCAGTTTTGTAATCCTGAGAAGCCAGAGATTAAGCCCTACGGGGCTCTTTTCTCTCAACAAGCACCACACCCAGTTCTTTGTCTTTTGTGCAGGTCTTTTTCCTGACATGTGAGAAATACTCCTGTGAGCTGTATTAAAATCCCTCAAAGGAGGGGAGAGAGGAAGGTAAAATAAATGTATTTCCATGACTTCAAGTACAAATCCCTTTGCGAGGCTTCATGCAAACCTCCGAGCAAGGCTGGAGTTATTTTAAAACTAATGTTGTGCATGAGACAAACCCACTCGATTGAAAAATCTTCTGTTACAGGCTGGAGATGGGCGAGAATCAGTGCCGGGGCTCCTGGTGCTTGATTGTGGTTATAAACACTACCAGCTGCATCAGCAAAGCGGCTGAGAGTAGACCGTAAACCTTTTGCAAGGGACTCGGGAGGCAGGGCTGACAAGGCAAGTTCAAAATCTGAGCCCGTTTGACTCGGAGTCTTCCCAGAATGCTAAAAATACCCAGCAATCTGCCCAAAGCAGGGAAACCTTTCTCCCCTCTGCCTCCCTGTGAGAAAAGGGGCCAGATTAGGAGGTGGGAACGGTGAGGCAGGAGGGGAATCCAACAAATGCAAGGGTCTGGCTTTTGTCAGACCCAGCGCTGTGCCCCAAGAACACAGGGGCATCTCCCTATGCTGAAGGAGCTCAGATGGAGGTCGGGGACCGCAGGGACTTTAGAGCCAGAGAAACCTGGGTTCGAATCCCAGCTCTGCCCCTTAATATTCATTTATATGACCAGTGCCCAAAGTGTATGGCTTTATCATCCTCGATTTTCCCATCTGTAAAATGGAGCTAATAATGCAATATTGCAATAATTCATTAATGCAACAATGCTAATAATGCAAACTTTAGCAGTCATGTATGGCAGGTGCCTGGCACAGAGGAGATTCTTTACAAATGGTGACTGCTATTATTGATGGTGAAATATGGCAAATCAAGCAGGGAAGAAAAGCACATACGATCCCAAGGCTGTAATGCTTGGGTGTTGTGTTAGAAAAATTCTCAGGAAGCTCAGGTTCCTCACCTAATTTCCAGTCCTTAGGATTCTCTCCCAAGCCAGATACACACTAGATTTCTTCAAGCCTGCCCCAGTTTGCCGGGAGCTTGTCCTTCCCTGGCAACGCCATTGCATACGCACCCATTGGGTGTTTGCAGGACTGAACATCTCTCCCTCTTTGACCCCAGGGAACTCTAAACGGCAGGTATGTGATATAGGACCAGGATCAGTGGGTATTCGTGGCTAGTTAGGAACGACCTGGCAGAGAAGCACGATGGACACGCCATCAGAGTTCAGAGAGGCCGGGTCGCTGTACACGCATGCACACACTGACATGTGTGCACACGTGTGCATCTGGGTGTGATAGAGATTTGCCCTTGCAAGTTGTGGGAGCCAGCCAGCAGTCACTGTGCATCACCCAAGCCCTCAGGTCAGCCTTTACAAAGGGCAGGAGGATGCTATCCTGATGTCAAGGGCACAGCACGATTCAGAGTGAACACCAACCCCCGGGAGTTAGATCTGAGCCCATACTCTCAAGGCCCAGTCCCCAGCCAGATCCTCTGTCAGGTAAATAATCAGGCTTTTTGTCCACTCACTTCCGTGACCTTGACCTGCGGCCTAGACTGTGTTAAAGCAGAAGGTGCTTGGGAGTGTGGGTGTGGGGCACTCGTGCCTGATTGTGGACATCCGGAGCATTGGTGCGAGTGTGTGTAAGTGTGCACACCTGAGCCTAACGGGGGCCAAAAGCTGCGGGAGAGGGAGGATGAGCAGCGTGACAACAGAAGAGGTGGGGCCATAGATGCTATGCAACAGAGAACGCCAGAAAGGGCCCAGAAGATGGACATGAGGATCCGGGGCCAGCTGGGAGGCTGCGTTGCCTGCCTTCCTCGAGGGCCTCCCTGCCCGGCCCGTGCCTGCCTCCTTGCGTGCCATCCTCCCTGCCTGGCGTGCCCGTGTGCCTGCTTCCCTGGGAGAGCATTAAAGTCTGTAACATCCACCGAGGCCCCGGGACTCTAGCCGTCTGCCCGAATTCACAGTGAACCTGCCTTGGGCTCGCTGGCACTAGACCCTCCCTCTGATGCCAGCCACCAGCGGGGCTCCAGGTCGCCTGGACATTTGACCAACTGGCGGACATTTGACCCTGGGGCGGTCCCACAACCCACTGGGTTTGATTTTTCACTAGAAGGACTCGTCCGATTCAGGAAGCACCGGTCTGTGACTACAGTTTGCAAGTAAAGGACACAGACGGCATCATCAACGTGATCCTCATGCGTGGGTCCCTCGGCCACTGTCCCCAGCCAGGAAGCCTGGCAGCTCCGGCGTGCAGGCTGCGTGTGCTTTCATCACACAGGTGTGCCGGTTCAGCCGTGGGACTGACCAGCCCCTGCGGCACCCCTCCGGCGGTCAGCTGCTGCCAAGTCCCAGCCCCGATCTCATCACGTGGTTGACCTTCCTGGCCAGAGGGGTCAGGTGACCTCATAGTGCTCAGCTGCCCTCTTAGCCTAAGCAGGTGTGTTCCAGGAAGTTCGTGAATTAACAAGGACACTCCTATGATGTGGGAAATCCCCAGGATTCAGAGCCTTATTTCCAGGAACCAGAGCAAAAGGCCAACTTGTTGGTGATACCACAGATCGAACGTGGGGAGAGCAAGAATATGCTGGAACACCCCGAGGACAGCCCAGAAGCCACGGTCGTCCTTGCTGCCTCTGTTGTGAGTGATGTATGGGTCCCGAGGCTACCGCGCAGAACACACACCTGGCCCAGGTGAGTGCAGCCAGGTGACCCTCGATGAAGCCACCACGTACGTGACGTGCAGGGCTGTGAGATGCCAACTCCCAAACAGAGGCCAGTCCTAATGGCAGGGGGGAGCAGGGCGGGCGAGAGTCTCCACCGTGTGAACTAGCGGCCGCTAACAGAGATATCCCCAGAACAGCCGTGATGCCCGCTCTGGGAGAGCACCGACCCCTCCTTTGTTCTTTTCAAAGACTCGCTGGGAGGAGGCGTCATCAGACACAAACCACAATTGAGTCCCTCGCCACTTCTAACTTGTTTCCTCAACCTTGACTGACTCAAACTTCCAGCGCCACAAAGCCAGCCTCGATTGGCCATGGGCAGCAGGTTCCAGTTATTTTGGGGGGATCGTGAGTCTAGATGAGCCAAAGGCAGCCCTGCAGCCCTGGGTGGGCAGGGGTGCTTCTCTGTCCCTGGATCCACCCGCCGGCCCGTGAAGGGCTCGAAACAAGAACTTATGAGCTCGGGAGTGACGACAGGAGCTTCCCGCCACCTCCTGGACTTGCCTCTGCACAGTCAGTGGGCGCTTGCAGAGGGGGCCCGGCCCTCCAGACCTGTCTGACCACCTGGAGGCCAGTTCAGAGTAAGAATGTACCTGGGAGGTCAGGAGCGAACATGATGACTCGGGTTTACCGGTTCCTTCCAGTTATTCATCCACAACATGTCTGGGCAAGATTAAGAAAAGTAGGTGCCGAAGAATATTCTGGATCACTGATAAGCTGCTAAGGAACTGGTAGATCGAGCCTGTATGTCCTGCTTCCCAGGAATCATTTCATTTTGAAACGCCATCCTGTTGCTGGGTGAAATGTCTTCATTTTGTTTAAAAAAAAAAAAAACTATGGTTCGAAGACTAGAAGTCAACAATGCAGCAGTCAGCCTGATCCTTCCCTTCTCCCCCCACGTCTATGCCGCTAGCAAGTCCTACAGATGTGCCTCAAATCACATCACGAGCCCATTTGCTGCTCCTTCCCTGATTCCACAGCACCAAGCTAGTCCAGACTCCATCAGCTCCGCCCGTGCGGTTTTAATGGCTTCCTAAGTGGTTCCCTCCTTCTCTCCCCTGCGACGTGCGCGCTGCTGTCAGAGTCTTAGAAAATGACATTCTTGGCGGCCTTCTTGGGATAAAGGTTTTCCATTGTGGGAGCACCACCCCCTAGGGGTTTTAGAAGCACAGCACAAATTCCCAGGCCCCCTGCGGGCATGTCACCCAGAGCCCACACTAAGGCCATGTGGCAAGTGCCGAAGGTACAGTTGGGTGGGTGAAGGCGACCACAGACCCCCAGCCACAATAGCCAGAATAGCAGCAGCAGCCGTGGCCCAAGTTTGTGGATGGCAATCAGACACGGGTGCTGGGCAGTGGCAGTTTGGAAATCTGGGCTCCTGGCATCTGGGGTTCGCCAGCAGAAGCAACAGAGATTTAAGCATCAGTCCTCTCTGCAGACATCCTTTTAGGGGGCTGCTCCCGGAAGCTTCATTTCAGGTCTAATTCTCCCCAATCCTCCCAATAATTGTGAGTGACCTCACAGCCTTTAATAAATAAATTTCTTTTCTACATAAACTAGCCAAAGTAGATCCCACTGAGGATGTCAAATAGACCCTCTTTCAGTCTGTTCTCCAGTCAAAATGATCTTTCAAAAACTGAGATCAAATCTCACCCGACACCTCCCTGAAAGGTGACCCAGCTCAGCAATCCCAGCTTGTCTGCACAGCCTCTCGGCTCTCCGCTCCACCATGCTGGCTGTGGTGAAGTTCTCATCCAAGTCCGCTGTTTGCACCAGCTCTTCCCTCTGCTCAAGAGTTCTCCCTTTGGCCCTTCCCATGGCTGAACCTGAATCACAATTTCAAGGTCACCTCTGCGGAAAGGACTCCTGGACCACCTTGTAGCCGAAGAGGATGTCTTCCTCATTATTTGGCATCTCACCATACCCTGGTCTTCATTATTTGGTTTGTTTGCTTGTGTCTTACCTACTGACCATTTCCTTCACTAGACTGCACTAGACTATCAGGGCAGAGATCACACTTGCTTATGGACATGGAGTGTCCAGACCCAGCATCTCGCCTGCTCCACTGTAATAACTCAATAGGTCTTAGTCTAATGCATGGGTTATAATGAAAGTTAGCATTTATTGAGCAACCTATGTGCTAGATCCATGTTAAGTGACATATGCATTATTAACTCACTGAATCCTCACAATAACTCTATGAGGCAGGTGCTGTTATTCTCCCTACTTTGCAGATGAGGAAATTGAGCACAAAAAGGATAAGTAATTTTCCCAAGGGCACACAGCTAGTAAATGAAAGTGGAGTTTGTATCTGGATAGTCTAGCTTGAGAATCCCACTAGAGCTAGAAGGAATGGAAGGGAGTAGAGGGGAGGGGGAAAATGGGGAGGGGAGGAGAAGGAGGAGAGGAAGGAGGGAGGGGAGAAGAGAGGGAGGGAAGGAAGGAAATGAAGTAATGACTAAACAAATGAGTGTAAAGTTTAAGCCCCATATTTCCAGAAGCCGGGTAATCTCCAGAGAAGCCCTCACATCCTAGGACTCTGTCGTGTAATTGGGCAGAGCTGCTGACTGGGGCTGCTGGACTTAACGAGCATTTAGGCATGGCACCAATCCTCTGCCAGGTACTGGTAAATATTATTACATCCACATCTCCCAGGGGAACTGGGGTTTCAAGCTCACAGTCACAGATCTTTTAGAGTGTGCTGAATCACAGACCCTCCTGTGAAACTCAGAGGTCCCAGGGGGAGGAAAGTTCAAGCTAAACAACTGAAACCCTGCAGGAATAACCGGGCAGTCAAGGGCAGGGACCTCAGGCTAAGGAGCGCTATCCAAAACATCACATCTAGAGCATGGTCAAGTTCATCCATTCCAAGTACCCCCCCACCCCCAATGTTTGGACTGGATTTTGAGCAAATCAAGGTGCATTTTTCACCAGCAATGGTAGAAGATACAAAAAAATAAAAGAAAATACCAAAACATCATCAGACTCTTCAGGCTGCTAGAACAATCCTGATGGAGATACAGTAAAAACCAGGACATTAAAGAGTGAATGAATGGGGCCTCCCTGGTGGCGCAAGGGGGTAAGTCTCAGCACTATGAAGCTATCCGCAGCCACTGCAGCACGACTTTGATCCCCGGCCGAGGAGCTTCCCACATGGCACAGCAGACTTCTCCTGTCTTGCCCGCTGCTCCCTCAGCAGTGTACTTCAGTCAATCTGCCTGTTCTGCTCCCCACTCTGTCTCTGGTAAATCCTCTCACGACCCCACAGCTCTTAGCTACACCTCAGCTCTTGTATGCATAAATAAATAAATCTTTAAAAAAAAAAAGAGTGAATGAATGAAATATGACATTGACCAGAAGATTGTTTTAAAGATTAATAAAGGGAAAACACTGACAATATTTTCCACAAAGTGATGTCTGCTTTGCTCTTATATATTTATACCCTCCATATGGTTATAATCTCTATTTTTCCACATTTTCTGTTGGTATTTGTGAGTGAGTGGCTGCTTTCATAGTTAGAAAACAATGATAAGCCTATTTTTACATAAACAACCAAAGGAAGGGGCTTGATAACTCATTCTGGCGCCCAACCATGGGGCTCCCTTAGCTATGCTAGGGGGTGCTGCAAAGTCCTGGGGTGCATGGCAAGCACTGTCCAATAGATTTGCGGGGAGACAGAGGCAAGGACCTAAAGACCAAAGGAGAGAGAGTTGGAACGACTCAATCTAGAGGGGGGTGTGGGGCCCAGGCAGGGGCTGAAGTTCTCTCAGTTCTGACCCTGAAAATCCCATGTCCCTGGAAAACCTCGGAATATGGGGACAGCTGGTCACCCTCCCAGGAAGTGGGGGCAGCGATGCAGGGACAGCCAAGGCAGAAGGCAGCTGCTACTACCCTGCGACTTTGATCTGTCACCTTCATGAGCACTCAGGACACTTCCATAAACCGGCTTGTCTGAGGCCTGATCCTCCTCACTCCCCGCGAGGCCCCCCCCTTCATTTCCTGAGAGATGACTTTATTCTCCATTTGTTTTCAAAGTGGTTTCTTGAAAGTCTCAGCTGTTCCAGGGAGAGTAAATAGGTTTTAAAATTAATTATCAATTAAAGGGAGGTTAATTGGCACCAGACTAGTCATCTATTTTGTCTGTAACTGAGGCCATCCATCCCTCCCCCTCTCCAGAACCCAGAGACCTAGCCAGGCCCCATAAACCCCAGCAGCGGAAGCTGCTCAAGTGTGACCTGTGGACTAATGAAGCTAATTCTTGGGATGAACAGCAGTATCTTTCTCCTGTTCGAAGGTGAATTCTGTGGCCATTTTGATTTTCCAGTCCATCGCTGTATGTCAGTCTGCTAACTGGGCTTGCCAAATTAAAAAAAAAAAAAAAGTGACTTTGGCATAAAGGTTTTTCACCAGGCCCTACTGCACTTCGGGAAATTGCCATGACAGAGTGAATGAGGGGATCAAGCCCTTTCCCTCTCGTTAGCATCTTGCACTTCTGTTCTGTCCTGCTCCCCTTTAAACTCAGCCTGTTTTCTTCAAGGGCCTTGAAATGTGAGCCAGTACCTCCCCTGCTTCTTCTACTGGAGGACACAGGACCCCCACAGGTGGGGAGAAGCTTGTGGTTTGTGTTAATAAGACTCCTTTGCTGAATTCCAAGGCTTCATCTGACCTCATCATTGATGAATATTTATAGGGAGCCAGCAGAGAGCATTTGTAAATTGAGTTCAGACTAGACAGGTGAGCACTTGCAACAGACAATTACATCATCTGGTTTTACGAACATTAAAATGTGCCAAATTACAAACAGGACCCAAAAGGATGGGGTCAGGGTTTCTCTGCATTCGGTCACTAACCCAGAATGCCTTAAGATGCAGAAAAGGGGACTTGCAGAAGGTGTGCGTCATTGGGGCGTTCCGGGAATATCAATAAATGGTCAGAAACACAGCGAATGTCCCGGGGGAGAGTGGGGGGCGATGTTTGTCACTGTTAGCAAAAGTGCACTTGGGGACAGCCTTATAAACACAGTCACACTCTCTCACCAGCCGCTGGTGCGGAGGCAGAGGGAAAAGGGACCAAGTGACCTGGGAGGGGACCAGGTTGCCCTGAGAGGAGGGAGGAAAAGCCAAGGTCATTCCCTGACTCGGGGCCGCACTTCCGTCTGTGGTGCCCATGATGCATCTGCAGTGCCTGCTTCTCCATGTCTAAGTTCATTTCCTCCCCTTCCCTTCAACTGGGATTTCTTAACCTTGGCACTCTGGATAATTCTGGTGACTCTTCCTCGTGGGGGGCTGTGCACTGTAAGGTGTGTAGCAGCATCCTGGCCTCTATTCACTATGTGATAATAGCAACCCTGGCAACCAAGTCGTGGCAACTAGCAGTGCCTCCAGATAACATCACATGTGCCCTGTGGACAAAGTTCCCCTTGCTGAGAACTACCAGCCACACTGAAAGTTGTAACTTCGGTAACTGAGGTAACTCAAGCCTAAATCTTGCTCCAAATCCCTTGATTGTTCTCGGTCCCAAAGGTTCCATACTTGGCTGCCTGCCCCTTTCTGGATCCCGACCCTTCATCCAAAGTCTCTCTAGGATGGGCCACCTTGTTCTGCTCGTTTTATCTTCTCTCAGATAACACCAGTTTATAACTTTCTCCATAAACAGGGTGACTATATAATATTTAGTCCCAAGCTGCATCCTTCCAGGAATGAAAGGGTGTGGCATTAAAAATTCCCCTGAGACAACTTGTGTAAACCCAGACTGTCCTGCGAAGCGGGACATATGGTCCCATAACATAAGCCTCTTCTTGTCACTGTGTATTTCAAGTCTGACAAGGAACTCCCCACCATCACATCCAACAGCCAGATCTGGGTTGCATATACCTGGGTTTTGTTTACCTCAAATTATCCTAAGAAACAGCGCACAAAGGGAGGGAAAAGAATTTGACAAGAACGAGAATTTTAACAAAGAAACCAGAGAACATTCACGGCCAAGGCAGCATTAGTAACAATCGCCGATAAATGGAAGCAACTCAAGTATCCATCGGTGGATGAACAGACAAACAAAATAAGGTATCACCATACAGTGGAATATTATTCAGCCATTAAAAAGGAAATTCTGACACATACTATAACATGGATGAACCTTGAAGATACTAAAAAGAAAAATAAACCAGACACAAAAGAACAAATACAGTATGATTCCCCTTGGATGAGGTCCCTTGTATAGTCAAATTTGTAGAATGATGTTTACCAGGGGCTGGAGGGCGCAGGAAATGGAGGAGTTAGTGTTTAATGGGTATGAGGTTCAAATTTAGCAAAATGATAAAAGTTCTGTGGATGAATAGCTGTGAGGGTTGTATAGTGAGGGGAATGTACTTAATGCCACTGAATTGTGTACTTAAAGGTGGTTACAAGGGTAAGTTTTATTTATTGTATATTTACAATGCAAGTAAAAGTGATTATAATAAATGAATCCAAACAAACTAGAGCTATGTTCAGCAGGGAAATGCCCGTGATGTGGCAAAAGCACTGGGGTATTTGGATCCTTGTCTCTGACCCTCACTGTGCTCCTGTCCAGCACCGAGAGAGGGGAGCCCTAAGGAAGAAGTAATGACCTAGGCTTGAGGAACACCAGCATTCAGCCAGAGCCTGGGAGAGGTTCTTTATTTCTCAAATCCTGCTGCTCTTCCCCCAGCTCCCCCTCATTCCATTTTTTTCTAAACCACTTATTGCCCTAACCCAAGCAGCTAACAGAAATAGCAACATCCTCTTTGCAAGCCTCTGGGTAGCATCCCTGCGGCCTCTTGTTTGCAACGATTTTCTTGAGACATGTTATTTTTAAACTCCCGATTCACAAAAAGGGGGGACAGCTTCTCCCAACACCAGCAACCTCCCGGCTCCGCCCAGCCTGACCTAGGGACACCTCCAAATATGAAACACCCAGAACAATGTGTTCTGATCTGCCAGAGTGAGTTATGACAGGGAGGCTCAGCTGTCGCCCTCTTGATGGGCTTTATGCAAAGCACTCTCTCCCAGCCTGTACACTCGGGGACCGGGCTTGGGATGGAATTTGCCATCAATGGGGTTAATCTATATGATCCAAGATGAATGCCAAAGGACTCATAAAACTGACACAGTGAGAGATTGGATAATCGTGTGTGTGTGTGTGTGTGTGTGTGTGTGTGTGTGTGTGTGTGTGTGTGTGTTTGAGAGAGAGCGACAGAGAGAAACAGAGAAGGTCTAGAGTCAACTTAAAATTTCAGGCAGAAGCATGAACCCTGCTGCTGTATCTGCCGAACCATGAACGTCTGTCTCCAACAGCTGAAGGTCAGAGCCGTAAGTCTGGGCAACAAATATTGGCAGAGCTTTATTTTGAACAAAGTCAGGCTATTTCCTCTTCCACCAGGCTCCTTGGGAAAACATTTTCCAGAAGCTAAACTATTTCCAGACACCAAACAAAACCTGTTCATCTCGTTGGGGGTGAAACGCGGAAGGAAATGGAGTTCAGCGTGCTTCTGTAAATATTCATTTATCCGATAAAGTAGCCTGGCGGTGGACAAGGCACGCCGCTCACCAGCTCGGGGACACCCAGATCAGAGCAATTGAAAACAACGGTGAAAATGCCTCATGTTTAAATACCAGCAGAGCCACCCCGACCCAGGACAGGAGCAGCTCAAGGCCGGGGGTGGCAAGCAGGGACATAACTTTCCCAGGTTGAGGGGAACAGTCTTTTTGTTTGATGTTACTTCCGCTAACTACACTATGTTTCTTGGAGCGAGGGTAAACACGAAGGCCGAGGGAACTTGACAAATATTTGCTCTTTGGTTAATATTAATGTATGTTCATGTTTACTCACATTTTCAAGTACACTCTGAATTGGTACTGACTAGCCATAAACGAGCCAGTGGCAAAACTGATAAGGTCAGTGGAAGAACAGGTGCTGGTTTCTTCTACTTCCAGAACCCTGACACGGTGTCCTGGTGTTTCTTTTTTCTATAGCGATCTTTGTTGCTAATAGCCCCACTACTAAGGAAGAAGAAAGCGGGGCATTTACTAAGCACACCTACGCATGTGTGATACTCCATCTCCTGGCTTTACTTAGTCCTCCACCAATCGCAGGCAGAGCACTATTATTCCCATTTTACAGATTCCAAGGCACAGAAACCAAGTCCCAGGCCAGAGGTCAAGTGATCTGAGCCAGGGTCTGCCTCTCTGCAGCCAAGCAAATAAAGGAAAAGACACATGTCCCCTTCTGAAGCACAGAAATAAGGAAAATAAATGAAATCAGAGCCCGTTTCCTCTAGTGTTCTATAAAAGTTTGTTTTCAGATCATTAATCACTTGATAGAGAATAGGGCAGGGATGGGAAAGCTGAAAACTCAAGTCTCCAAAGCCACTGCGAGTTAAAAATGAAGTGTCACCTGAAATTGCAGCGCTGATCGGTGGGAAAATACAACTCAATTTGAAATGTTTGATCCACGCCCAATTTTAGCAAACTCATTTATAGTATAAATTAAAATATATCATCAACAAGGGCAGGGAAGAGGGTCTTTGGAGTCAGGTGATCTGGGATCCAAATCCCCTGTTATTTATAAGCTGTGTGGCCTTCGGCAAACTGCTTAACCTCCCTGAGTTTCAGTGTCCTTTATGCACTGGAAGTGATACCCAAACACAGGTTTACTGTGAATCTTAAATCAAATAAAGCACACCAAGCACTCATCCTACTGGGGATAATTAATAAATAGTAATTTCCCTCTTCATTCACTAGTAGTAAAATTGTTAGTGACGCATCTGAGACTACTTCTAGGGTTAGAGTGAGAATGGGATTAATAGACAATGAAGGGATTAGGAAATGATCCCACTGGGACATTTATTTGAGGCAGCAAAAATGACTCTCCATCTTTAAGACCCAAATATATAGCATTTATGACGTGTGCGTGTGTGCTCTTGGGCACTTGTGACCCAAATATGGTAAAGTGTCCATGTCTATGGGCACCGCAAATATGCCACACACAAGCCCACACAGTCTTCCCAAAGTGTGTTCCTTAGAATTGTAGTCTCATCAATATTCCTAAATGGAAAAGCAAATGAACATTCAGCCCATAAGTCTGAAAATCACAACACACTGTCTCCTCCTAGGAAACAGAGAATTGACTTTAGTGGCAAACCTATTTGACCACAGAACCCTTTTCCACTTACCACCTTTTATTCACTTCATGGAACTACCGTCCCAAAGACACACGCTGGAACACTGTGTTTCTTTCAAGCAGTCACAACCCACTGCATTTCAACAGGGTTAAAAGAAAGAAACATAAATTTCTGGTCACTTCTGACTTGACCTCTGCAGTGGGAACTCGCTCCCACTGGCGTTCTCTTTCAAAGTCATTTCGGCTGTCATTTGTGTTCACTCTTTAGTTTATTCTACTTAAACTAACGAGAGGCAATTGATTCCTGCTTCAGAACGTGAGACAGACCCTGCTCCAGCGGGGAGGGAGATGGCATTGCCAAATAAGGAGCGTTTCCAAATCTAATGTCCATCCATAAAGAGCAAACATAAAGGCTGAGCTTGCGTCAGTGTGGCCAGAGACTAATTTTCTGTGCTTAAAATTCCTTAGAAATCCAACTGGCCATAGCTGGCACATCAAAGAGGGTGTTACTGGGTATATCGAAAGGGTACGCCTTTCAAAAGAGCTACAGAATCAAGGACATAAAAGTGCAGTTTTGCACATTGTCAAGGTCCCAACCCACAGATAAGAGCCTCGAAGCTGAGAGGAGCCATCGATTTCATAGTCAATGACAAGGGTCAGTGCAGATAATCTCAACAAACTTGCCCATCATCGTCATCCCTTAAACCAGGGGGTCCAGATGCCCTCTATTTATGACCGCCTGTGCCCAGCATAAAGCGGGGACTTCTGGCAAGGCAGGCAGTGCATCCAGACATTCTGAAGCCATCCTCAGCAAGAGATAGATGTGAGTGTTCTGTCAAAAGCTTTGTGGGAGGCAGAATCCCAAGGTGGTCCCCAAGTTGCACAGACACCTCTTCTCAGCTATCTAATACAACTCGAATTCGGATACTATTGAAAAGGGGTCATGCAGAAGTAATGAAGGTCCTGCATCAGCTCACCTGAAGATCCAGAGACCACCCAGGTGAGTCCCAAGCATCACAGATCTGTAAAGCTGAGTCTAAACGTCAGAGACAGAAAACCTGGAGATGAAGAGAATGATGAATCCATAGGCCATTGCTGGCTTAAAGACGGTGGGGATAAGGAATGTGGGGGCCTCTAGGAGCTGATTTTGGCTCCCTGCTTCCATCAGCAAGAAGGCAAGGACTTCAGTTCTAGAGCTACACAAAACTGAGCTTCACTGTGAACAAGAATAATGCTGGAAGCTGGTACTTTCCCCAGAGCCTCCAGATGAGACCTTGGCTCAGATGGCACCTTGACTTCAGTCTGGCGACCCCCTGAGCAGAGCACCCAGTTCTGCCACAGGGGTCCTTCAACCAGCAGAAGAGTAAGCTAATAAGTGGATGTTGTTTTAAGCCACTAAGCCTGTGGTGACTCATTACACCGAATAGAAAACTAACACAAGCTTCAACCAATGACTTGGGGATAGTCTGGAGAGCGCAGTAGGCACTTCTTGAGTAAGGGCAGAAGGCAGTTGCTTTTATGATCCCCTCCTGCTTTTCTATGTCCAGTATCTTAGCTGACAGTTGGCCATCAGAGAATTAAAACAAAAAATAGAAATGGCAGAAAAATCAAAGCCACAATCATATGTCACTTTATGCCCATCGGGATGGCTATTTTTAAAAAGGACAATAACAAGTGTTGGTGAGGATGGGAAGAATCCTGAACACAGACGCTGGGCAGGTAGGCACTGTGCAGGGCAGTCTGGCAGGGCCCCGGAAGGTTAAGCATGACCATATGACCCAGTAATTCTACTTCGAGAGAGAGAGAGATGAAAATGCAGGTCCATGCAGAAACTTGAACATGCATGTTCATGGCATTATTATAAAGGCTGAAAAGTAGAAACAGCCCAAACATCCAAAAATGGGGGAGCAGGTAAATAAAATATCTATCAAACATGGAATATTAAATATTAAAATTAAAAATTAAATATTAAAATCATGTGAGGTACTAGTACACACTACAATGTGGATGAACCTTTAAAACATTCTAAGTGAAAGAAGCCAGACACAACATATGTTACGAATCCATAACAGGCAAACCCACTGAGACAAAAAGCAGTGGTTGCTAGGGGCTGAGGACAGGGGGTGATGGAGACCAGTTGCTAATAAGTATGGGGCTCCTTTTGGAATGATGGGAATGTTCTGGAATTAGATAGTGATCATGTTCATATAACATACCGAATATACTAAAACCCACTAACATATACACTTTGAAAGGGTGAATTTAACATTATGTGAATTCTATCTCAATACAAATTTTAAAAATAAGTGAAAAAAGCATATAAATGAAGGGTTTTTAATACAACCATTCTCTGTGCTTTATTCTACCTATGCCACAGCTTTTTAATGTGAAAAGCTAAAACATCTCCAACTAAAGCTCAAAGAATGAATCCTGAATACCTTCCACCTATTAATACATTCAACAATCACCAGCTCTCACCAAATTTCCTTTCATGCCCTCCCACTTTCTTTCCATGCATGCACACACATGGTTTGCGGTTGTTTTTTTCCTCCTTAACTGGATCATGTCGGCCCATCTTGCCCACAGCAATAAATTGTTTGAGGATAAGTAACTTCTCAAGCATCCCCAAGCTACCCAATGACACACAAGGTGAACAAACACAGTGCAATGCCTTACTCATGCCCAGTAACCCTACTCTCTAGAAGAACAGACTTCAAACACTGCAAGAAACAGAGAATTCTTCTGACTGACAGCTTCTTCACAGGAGCTTCAGTCACTGAGAAAATCATATTTGTGAGGATTAAATATAGAGCGCTTGGTACCTAGTCAGTGATCAGGAGATGATGTTGTTACTAAAATAGTTAACGAGCAGCTGAAGCTTGGATATAAACAACAGGTCAGAAAGCCTTTTGAACTGTGCAAGTTAATTAATGCAGTGAAATGTAAGTCCTAGGCTTATCGTCTAGTGCAGAAGTGATAGATAGGGTTCATTGACAGGTAGGGGCTGCCTGGAGCGCTGGGTTGCTATGATTGATTAGTGATGTCTGCTGTGGCTCTGGATGTGGTCTATTCTGAGTGTGCATGTTTTCCTCGTCAGATCTAGATTTATAAATGCAGAGTAGAGGCCTGTCCGGTCCAAAATCAATTTTGATAAAGATGTCTAAGTTCTTCCTAACGTTCCTAAATGTTCTCCATCATGCCTGTTTTTTTCTCCCTGCTGTCATTTTACTGCTTACCTATGGAACTTTCCACTATTTTCTCCCCCCATCCTTTCTCTATTACCCGGTGACAAAACTACAAAAGGTTAAAAGACAAAAACAGCACATGTTGTGATTGCCATCAAATGCTAACATGCCAGTTATGAGTGCCTAGAAGCATGAAAGGAAGAATGAGCACTGTAGGAGTAAAGCTTACCACATCCCACCCTGGACATTCAGTTGCCCCCAAATGAAATAATCCAGCATTTCTTGCTGTGGTTTCCAGGTATAAGACCTCCAACAAGGAAGGATTTTTAAGTGCATCTACATGCACATGTATTCACTACATCTTAAGTGGAGACTCGGCACTCCAAGTTCGTGATGACTTCTATAAACATTTGGCCTTCCATTCACTCCAGATCATAATGACCCATGACATAACAATAGTTTCCAAAGAATTTTCACATAAGTTGTCTGATTTCATGTGAACTAAGTCAGGAAAGGCACATTATGGTTATTTTACAGATGACAACATTGAAGTGAACTCTCTAAAGTCACATAGGATGGTCTATCATGACCCAGTATTTCTCCTTCCAACATTCTTTGGGGGTAGCAGAACGAGATCGGACCCTCTTACAAGAGAAATACAGTCAAGATGGTAAGCGTGAGCCTCGATTGCCTAATTTGTAAAGCTGCAAAAGTAAAAGCCACCGCTTAGACTAGACATGAGAGGTAAAGATGTACAAAGTGCTTATCTCTTTATGATATGCTGGGAAAATGGCTCTTTAAAGATCTATATCTACATCCTAATTCCTGGAATCTGTGACTGTTATCTTACCAGGCAAAAGATGTGACTAAGTTAAGGTCCTTGAGAGGAAAAGATCATCCTGGATTATCCAGCAGACCTGATCTAGAAGAGAGAGGCAGAAGTAGATTTGACACCCACACATTGTGTAGATGATAATGTGAAGACACAGGTAGAGACTGGGGTTGTGGCTTCAAGCCAAGAAATGTCAGCAGACTCCAGAACTTGGAAGAGACAAGAAATGGATTTCCCCCCCAAGAATCTCCAGGAGCGGTCCCCTGTTAACACCTTGATTTGGGACCCATGCACAGGCATATGCATTCCTTTTGGGGGCTCTAGGGGACGGCCTGCCTTTTCCAGCTTCCAGAGGTCTCTCATGGCTCCACCTCAACCCAAACTGCATTTCTAGGGTCATATTGCTCCCTCTGCGCTTCCTACCTACCTCTTCTAAGGACACTTACGATGACCTTGAGCGACCTGGATAATCCAGGAAAATCTCCCCATCTCAAGGGCCTTCTCACACCTGCAAAATCCCCTTTGCCATGAAAGGTGGCATATTCACAGGTTCTGGGGGGAGGATGTGCATGTATCTGGGGGCCACTCTTAGAAAAAGTCCTCCAAATAGACATTCTTTGTTTTTTAATTGAACATAACAGGAAAAGTAGAAATCTGCCCGGAAACACAATACTTAGACCCAGAAGACACTTTCACATGTTCGGGAGCCTATTAAATTGGGAGACATAAAAAGTCTATCAGGGTAGGCCTCCATGATGGCACAAGGCATTAAGTCTCAGCCAATGAGGCTATCAGCAGCCACTGCAGCATGAGTTCGATCCCCGGCCAGGGAGCTTCCCACACGGCGCAGCAGACCTCTCCTGTCTCGCCCGCTGCTCCCCTCAGCAGTGTATTTCAGTCGATCTGCCTGTTCTGCTCCCCACTCTGTCTCTGGTGAATCCCCTCACCACCCCACACCTCTGGCCTACACCCCAGCTCTTGTAAGAATAAATCTTTCCAAAAAAAAGTCTATCAGGCAGATCACTTACCTCATACACATCACAACGGGGGAGGGATGGGGAGACTTGGAGGATGTTCATTGCTTTAAAACGTCAGGGGGAAACTGGAGCCCCATCACCCAGCAACATTTCTGCTGCTTGTCAGGACTCGGGTGATGGATGGGAACATCCGTCTCAGCAGATCTCCCCACCTCTGATCTCCATGACATCATGGTTTCTTTGCTAGCAAAGAACCCTGCAAACTTTCCCAAAGTTTGCAACTCGCTCTCTTTATCCTTTCATCTTCCACTTTCTTTCTCTTAAGGGTCTCCTCAGCCAGGCAGTCCCAGCTTCCTGCATATTGCTGTGTGTCCCTTCCTTCCTGTCTGCGATGGCCCTTCCTCCCTCACCTGTGCCTGGAAAAATCTTCTCACTGACACAGATGTTCAGATCTGACACGCCGGGGGGAGGAAGGCCTCTAACTCGCAGAGTGACTGCAACGCTGAGGCCAGGGGAGGGGACGAGGCTGGAAAGCGATGCTGATAGCTATGTGACTGCATCCATGATGGTTGTGAGTGTGTAAAACCCACAGAGCTAGCACGCTGACCATGGGCAAACTGTATCTCAATGAAACTATTTTTTAAAATTATATATATATTTTAAATTTAATTTAATTATATATTATTTTAAATTTGATTTAATTACTACACACACACACACACACACACACTGCAGTCTTCCTTTTGGTACAATGCATGCTTTCTCCTCTCAGGTGTAGCCCCCATGAAATTCCAACCACTGAGTCACCTGTGTACCATCACCATAGTCCCTTGTGCCCTTCCCTCCCCTGCTTTGATCCCTCTCCCGCCCCCTCCCCTGCAGAATGTCTCTGATTTATAGTTGCCTGCTAATTTTGCTTTTTTATTTATTATAATTATTTTTCCCTGATCCCTTATTTGGTTCCCCTACATTCCTCCTATAAGTGAAACCATCTGCTATTTTTCTTTCTGGCTTATTTCATTGAGCATAATCCCTTCCAGCTCCATCCATGTTGCTGCGAATGGTATGAGTTTATCTTTTTTGGTTGCTGAATAGTATTCTATTATGTATACATACCACATCAATAAAACCATTTTTTAAGAAGAAGGGTGATAGGCTGAATAAGTAAGAACAGGTCTGGTTTCCTTAGCGGGTGTAACTGTGTTCACGAATTTTCTTTTCTTGATTATCTAAAAGATTACACTAGTTAATGCAAATGAAGTCTAGTGAGTCAACATGTAATATTAATAAGAATTCTATTTCCTAGAAGTTTAATCCTGCCTCTTTGCTTACTGGGGTTCATTTTAGCAAGAATGAGCGACAGTGGGTTCCAGGCCCTCCACTGGGTACTAGGGATACACAGATGATTGTACAGAGTCCCACTCTTGCATGGAGTTCTGTCTACAAGGGGAGATGTCAGATTAATGACTATGATTCAGCACTTTGACCAGCGCTGTGAAGAGACGAGCAGAGAGGGCTTCAGGGACGCAGCAGGAGCCAGCCTGGAACACATTTAGCCCATCTGTCCCATGAGCCAGAAAGCACCCCTCGTAAAACTGCCCCTGAAGCCCCCATACCACTTACAAGCCACCTTGCCTCACCCCTCTATACCCTCCACCCCCTACCTGTTCACCCACAACCATGCAGTCTTTGTCTCTGCTCCCGACCTAAATCATCCCTGGCTGGTTTGAAGGCGAGGTGTGCTGAGTTGGCGAAGTCTTCCCAGCGCAGGTGACATTTCATCTCAGTCTTGAAGGACAAGTAAGGGTAGCCAGGGAACAAAGGTCTGCAAAAAGGCATTCTAGCCGAGACACACCTGTGCCTTTAAAGACATGGGGGGCAGGGTGGGCTGGAAGTTTATTTAGTTTCTCAGGGCCGGGCCATAAAGAGGTGATAATCCATGGACAGGGGAATAGAAGGGACCTCATGATGAGAATCTGGCTGAAAAGTAGGTCATTGTGCTGAGGGCTACAGAAATCTTCAAACAGGTACGAGAGACACAAATTTTCATTGCAGCACTATGCACAATAACCCAAAGGTGGAAGCAACCCAAATGGTGTGAATGGATAAATAACAGTGGTCTAGCCTTACAATGTAGTATTATTCAGCCATCAAAAGGAATGAAGTACTGATTCATGCCACAACATGGGTGAAACTCCAAAACATATGCTAAGTGTAAGAAACAAGACACAAAAAGTCACTTACTATTGATTCCATATATATGAAATGTCCAGAAAAAGCCAATCCATGGAGACAGAAGTGGGTTTGTGGTTGTCAGAGGCTGGGAGAGGCAGGTATGGGGAACTAGCACTTAATGGATTTGGGGTTTCCTGGTATGGGGGAGAGGGTATGAAAATATTTTGGAACTAGACATAGGTGGTTGCATAATGTTGTGAATATGCTAAATACCAGTGAATTAAATATTCTAAAAATGGTTAATCTTTTGTTATATGAGTTTTACCACAATTAAAAAAAAAAAAAGACAAGTTTGAGAGGAGTAGCTCCCTGGGTCAGGATATACCTATCCTATCATTTGAGGGACTTACATCACAGAGCAGACCTCCAAACCCAAGGCAGGACCCCCACTCCCATACAACCTTCTCCCAATTTCTCAGGAACACCTGTCCATCAAAAAGGGGGGAGTTTTGCACCCCACTCTCCAACACTGCAGCTCTTAGACTGAAACCACAGATAGCAGCTGTAAGAAGCAGGCAGATGCAAGGCCATTTCCAAACAGTAAGCCCTGCCTTTCCCTCTGTTGCAGCCACAAAACAGAACTCCCTCTTCAAAGGGTCACCATCTCATCTGTCTGTCAGTGAGCCACTTCCCCTCCCAGCTGGGCCTGCCAGTTCCTCCTCGGGAAACCGCTGCAGGAAGCACCTCTGGGTCTGGAGAGGTCGGGGCAACCGCCTGAATCCTCCCCAGTCTTTCCTTCCACGGGCTGTTTTTAAACTTCCTCCAGATGATTTCCACTCCTGGTATTTGGCCTTTCTTCTGAAACCACAATCTTATTCTTTCTCGTTCAGTGTGCTGGGGAGGAACTCAGCAAGGGCTTCGGGAGAGTCGGGGTGACGTTGACATTGACATGGATCCGTGTGCCCAAGCGCTGGCTCGGTCTTTCACGTTCCCCGAGCCCCTGGGTCTTCGTGATAAGCAGGGGCATTCATTTTCCTCTGCATGGACCGGGCCACCCACGGGGTCCAGATGTACAGAGGCAGGAGCAAGCAAAGTGGGGTGTGCAGCCCCTCGTAATCCAGTGCTCCAGCTACAGAGCAGCCTTACTAGATGAGACGGATATTAAAAGGAAGCCAAAAGATAGAGAAATTTGAATGACTTTTTCAATTTTACAATAAGATTTCCAACCCCCTTCAGATATTCTCCAGTGAGTGGCCCTCAACTTGGGGTGTCACCCCAAGGGAACACTTGGCAATGTGACCTTTTTGGTTGTCACAGCTGGGAAGGGGGGTGCCAATGGCATCTATTTGATGAAGGGTGGATGATGCTACATCCCAGACAGCTCCTGCATGAAGAATAATCTGCCCAGAGTGTCACTAGCGCTGAGGCTAAATCCTCAGTTATACCGTATTTGCATGAAAAGCCTATTTTTATTTTATATTTGGACATCTTGTAATCAATGAGAAACACGTATTTTACATAGGAAGACATTCAGATAGGACCCCAAATGTTTATTCAGAGTGTTCCCTAATGGTAACATTTCTAAAATAGAAAATTAAATAACAAAGAATGCCAACCGCTTCCTCCTCTTTTTCATTAATCCACAAATCAGAAGACTAGGGATTGTAGGAATATGTGCCTGAAATGCCCACGATTGAAATGCTTACTCTGTGGAGAAAGTCTAAATGGCACTGTGAACTCTATTCCCAGATGAAGAAGGTGGCTTCTGCCCTCAGATTACATACAAACAGAAAGACAGATTATCTAAGAGAAATGCAAAACTGGTCTAAAGAGAAGCAAAGAGGTGATTGACTTCTCCTGGGGTACTCAGCAAGGAAAAAACAATAAGATGAACTTTGAACAGAGAGTCCTCTACTAATTCTTCAAGAGAACAAAATGAGGAAGAACATTTGAGACAAAGAAACATCACAAATGTAGTTACATGTTGTGTTCCCCAAAAGACATGTTGAAATCTTAATCTCTAATACCTGAGAAGGTGACATTATTTGGAAAGAGGGTCCTTGCTGATGTCATTAGTTAAGGTGAAGTCATCCTGGAGTATATGGGCCTTAATCCAGCATGACCAGTGTCTTTCTAAGAAGAGGCGAAACACAGAATACACAAAGGAAACATGGCGTGCAGAGATGGCAGGAGCAACGCAGGCAGTTGCAAGCCAAGAATACCAGGACTGCTGAGAACCAGGAGAAGCTGGAAGAGGAAGGCAGGATTCTCCCTTCTCGGTGCCAGAGGGAGTTCAGAAACAGGCCCACAGGTACACAGTCGGTATTCTGTACTTCGAGGGGATAGCTACCTGGTGTATACAATCGTCAAAAGCCTCAATCCATGCCACTTAAAGTGGGCGCAGTGTACTGTATGCAAGTTGTATCTCAGTAAAGTGGGTCAAAGGGCAGTGAAGGCAGAGACCCAGATCTTAATGCTCTGGGCGCTTTGATGCTGCGCCGGCTCGGCAGGCGGCACCGTTGGGCGTTTTGTTGACTTGCAGCTAGAGCCCAGGTTGCTGACGTTTCCTCTGCTGACTTATGTGTGTGTTCCCAGCACTCGGTAAATGATGACAGTAAAAGGTTTGAGATCAATTCTCATCATGTGTGCTCTGCGGCAGGAAACTCTGATTGTGATTCGCAACGCTCTCTGTCAGCCTCTCTCTGGAAACAGAGAGAGTGAAAAATCCGTCATTTGTCCGAGAGAGGCAGTCAGCACCGGCCGCATCCCTCAGGAGCCACTTGAGGCTCTCAGCTCACCTTCAAGCCACGAGCCCCAAGCGAGCCCCTGCTCCCAGTGTGAGGACTCTCATCCAGACAAAGGTGACAGACCCACTGACCAGCTCCCTGCCACGTAAGCCCACATCACAGACCCACAGGGCGAGACCAGCCGTGGAACCACGGCAAGCTCACCCCTCCCCCTCCCAGGTGTGATGCTCTAGACCACCCTCGACAGGCGAAATGATAGTGTGCCCTACCCTGTGTTGACAGGGAGATACCATGTGAGATGGACGATCCCTCAGATGGACAATCTGAGGGCCAAGAAGTGAACGACCCGAGGGCCACTGTCACTGCCTTCTCCACCCTCCTCCCCCCTGATGCAGCCACTGCATCAGGATCTAGATGACCAGGGACAACCCTGTGCCCTGGGACTGGCCAGTGAAAGAAGCTGGTCTACCCCTTGCTACTGGCAGGGAAGCAAAAGGTGGGCTTCTTCTCTGGTCATTGGAGTAGTCTGCCGACCTCCCCGCTTATCCCACTCCACTCAGTTCCGACCCGAGAGGCGGAACATCTTTAAGATGAGCTACAGCATTTCTCTTTTCCAAACGCTTAGATGGCCTTCCTTTGCACTTAGGATAAACTCCAGAAAGCCTTAATGTGGATTGTGAAGCCCGGTGCATAAGATAATCCCCTAGGGCACTTGTTCAGAAGTAGCTTCCAGGCTCGGTGTCCAGAGATGCTGACTCAGGAGTTCTGAGAGACCCACGCATCTGCATTCGCAACAAGCCCCTGAGCTAATCCTCCTGCAGGTGGCCCCGGAATCCCACTTCAGAGGTTGTGTCCTCTTCTCCTCGTGGCTGTTCACTCTCCCCTTGTCTGTGATCTGCATTTGCCCCTGTACCTTTCTTGCTTTTGAAGGCATCAAGTCATTTCCCAGTGGTGGAGTCAGGAAAGCTCTCCTATAGGATTTCGCCACTAGTCCCGATCTCCATCAGGTAATCCTGAGTGCATTCTTTGATTTAGGCCATTCTCATTTCCTCAAAGTCATGTAAGGTGCTATTTTAAACTGAACTTCAAGACAAGTTATCAACTGTATCTAGGAGATAGAAAATTCTGGAGCTACCAGTGTTTCCTATTTCAAGATGTTCCAACGACCTGTATTTCTCTACCTCAAGTCCATTCCTGCCCCAGTTTTACACCCTCCCATTCTTTTAGTTAAATGTCCAGAGCCTTACGGACTGAAAACCTTAGCCCTTCTTCTTTGCGGTGTGCCCCCAGCCAAGCACCCTGCCTGGCATATAGTTCTCACTAAGTACTTGTGTGAACATGAGAAGGCAGGCGATTTCTGGAGGACCTCTACATAAACAACACTAATCCAAGATCTGGGGGGCCCCCAGGGTAGGAGGGGGCAAGCAGGCTAAGAAAAGTGAGGGGATGAACAGGTGCTAGCCCTAGAAGTTTTGCCCCCAGATGTTCCCTGCTGGGGGGTAATGCAAAGGCTTCCCCATGGGCTCCAGGAGCAGAGAGGGGCGTCACCATAATACCAATGGCAAATGGTCCCGGGGCCCTTCCAAATCTTTTATTTAGTTAGTTATTAATTTAACTACTAACATGGGTTTACAACACCGTATATGTTCTAGGGGTGCAGGTTTGCACCTGCACAGATGCATGTTACCACACCACACCCACCACCAAAACACCATTAATTCTCCAGCACAGTCCACTGGACCCCTTCCCCCCTTCCCAACCTTTTAAATCCTGTGCCAGATGTCACAGCTCAGCTCTGATTCTAGAACCATCTGCGACGGTGGGGCCCTGGTCTCCTTGCTCCCCTCCCCTCGGGAACTAGATCCAAGTCACCTAGAAATCAAAGCTTCCTCAAGTCTCTCTTTTTGGGGGGGCAGGGGGAAGAATCCTGAAGGAGAGGCAGTAATGGACTTATTTTTCTTGCTTTCAGAGGTTTTGGTCATTTTAACATTCCTTCTCTGTTTCACTAAAAGCTCCGTTGTTGCCCCTGGCAAGCGACCGGGACCCCCGACTCCTCCTAGGAGGGGCACAGCTTGTGCAGGGCACGCACCCCTTGTCTATATTCCCCGCCCTCCTTCCTACTGAAGAGCACTGACCTCACAGAAGCTTCTTCGCTATCCAGACTTGGTGGCTAGCCCAGCTCTCCTCCTCACATTGGGCAGACCAGCAGGTCATGTGACATTCTGCCCACGGCCCTTGAGAGGTCTCGCCAGGCCGTGCTCTCGAAGGCCCTGCTGGGCTAGAAGGTCAGAGTGCAGGGTGCACCACATTCTTCAGGGGCCCAGCCTGTGGGGCGTGTCAAGGCAGTGACATTCTCATGTCTTCCACCCCCTGGCATGGCCACACAGGTGACTCCCATCCTACAGGTGTCCATCCCCTCACTTTTCTTAGCCTGCTTGCCCCCTCCTACCTTGGGGGCCCCCAGATCTCGGATTAGTGGATTAGTGTTGTTTATGTAGAAGCCAAGCGGTCGAACAACACTGAGCAATAGTGAAAGAGGCTGACTCTCGGAAGTAGAAGGGAACAGAAAAGACGAAGAAACGAAAATAAACCAAAGCTAGCATCAGGCTTCTTTGCCTTCTGGAACTCAGACTCCCTCCTGACTCTCCGGAGCAAGCATGACGTGGAGTTCTAGAATGTTCCTCAAGATGCAGACAGCTTTCCGTTTGGCGTGTTCGTGCTCTCCTCCGATTCCCACCTGCTTACTGCTGTCTGCTGGCCTCTCACCTTCTGCGCGCTCCCAGATAGAGTCGGAGTCGGCCTGGTGAAACCAGGGCCCCATCTGCCCAGGGACCTTGGGGGTGAGGGGGGGGTGTGGAGGTTACTTTGTGCCGTCCCCTCTGCCAGGAGGCTGGGAAACCACCGGCTCCTGTCCACTCTCGGCACAAGCAGCCCCAAATCCAGCTCCGGGGCTCCTCAGGCAGATGGCGGCGAAGCGAAACAAAAATGACCTTGTTAGCAGAGTGTGTCTTCCCCGGGAGAAGCTATTATTGTTGTGGTTGTGAACTGAAGTTGTCTAGGCTGAAACCTCCTTCCCTTCGAGGGCTGTGGAATGTTAATTTGTTCCAAAGTTCAGCATTTTGATTAGAACCAGGAATGCCAGATTTTGTTAGAAACACTGTGGAATTGGGTAGGCTGGCGCTCTCTCTTTTGCTCCCTCTCTCCCTCTTTCTCTCTGGCACTGTAGAATGTAAAATGTTGCAGCGGCTACTCTGGGGGAACAACTCATCCCAAATTGAGCAGAGGGGTGAAAGGCTTCCCCCTGTTGTGACGATGACCTCACTGCCACAGAGGCACCCGGACTGGGGACCGAAGTGGGGCGATTCTGTTAGGAGCCACCATGGGTTAGCATGGAAAGAGCAGAGAGGCCCTCACAAAGCCTGGGATGCTGGCCTGAGATGTAGTTGCCTACCGAGGACCCATGTAAGAACGAGCTTTCCCCAGCTTGGACACCAACAGAGCGCTGCAGTCCAGAGGTTATGGCCTCCCCCTCTCAACTTCCCCTTGTGGGGCCAGAGGGACTGTGGAGGACTCTGCTGCCGTCTGCCATCTGCTGCTGCAAACATCTGCTCGCCTTCCACGCAGTTTCTGTCCTTCCTCCCCACATGCTCCTCCTCTCTCCTCCACAGGCTACTCAATGGTTCTGCAGGCTGCAGGCAGATTGTGGGGATATTTCCTGGCCTGTCCAGGGCACTTCTTCCTTGGCAACTGGATCTGTAAGACCCAGAGAGCTCACATGTCCGCTCTTCTTTGAGAAAACCCAGCAGGAACAAAGTCCACATTTGCATAGTGAACACCTGTGGGCAAGGTATCTTCACTGCACAATGAACTCTCTAACCAATTTGATGATTTCCTTCCTCTGTTGGTTCCAGATTCTTAACCAGAAGAGGGGCACATGGATGGATCACTTAGGTGCTGCTTAAAATTCACCGGGCCTGTCCCCATATCTCCCACTCCCAGGCAAACCAGGTTGGAGGAAGGGAGTGAATTGCAAGGTGTCCCAAGTGCCCAAATAATGCTAATAGACTTTCCCTCACCATTGCCACTGCCACCCTCATGCATTTCAGCTTTGCTTTTGAAATCAGGAATTAGCCACACAGTGGGAAAGGACAGTCTCATTCAACAGACCCTACCTCACACCATGTGAAAATTAAGTAAAAATGAATAAAAGACCTTAGAGTAAAGCTTAAAATTATAAAACTTGTAGAAAGAAATGTGGTGAAAGCTTTAGTGTATTGGCTTTGGTAATGATTTCATGGATGTCACACCAAAAGTACAGGCAACAAAAGCAAAATTAGACAAATAGGATTGCATCCAACTTAAAATTTTCTTGGCACTTCTGCCTGTGAAGGGAAACAATGAACAGAGTGAAAAGACAATCTATAGGATGGGAGAAATATTTGCAAATCACAGGTTGATCTGATAAAGGATGAATTTGCAGAATAAGTAAAGGGACTCCTACAACTCAATAACCCAAACACCAAACAACCTAATTTTAAAATGAGTAAAGCAGACATATTTTATAAGATAATGCTGTTTGGGTTTTTAAAAACCATATTTTCATTGTAGACAGTTTGGTAAAATTCATAAAGTCTTAGAGAAAGAGTAAAAATCACCCATAATGCTCATACCAATGAGCCAAGGACGTGAATTGACTTTTCTGCAAATAAGACACACAGGTGGCCCAGAGCACGTGACTATGCTCAACATCACTAATCAGAAGAGAAATGCACATCAAAGCCACAATGAACTGTCACCTCATACCTGTTAGGAAGTCCCTATGAAAAGAGCAAGTGTTGGTGACGACACAAGAAGGTGGGGATTCCTGTTGGTAGGAATGTGGGTTGGTGCAACCACTATGGAAAATAGTATGGAGGGACCTCAAAAAATTCAAAGTGGAGCTACCAGATGATCCAGTAACCCTACTTGCATGCATGTAGCCAAAGGAATTGAATCAGGATGTCAAAACAGTATCCATTTTGGGCATGGCCACCTTGCTAATTCATGCTGGGGCACTGAGCAATGATTCTTAGAGGAGACCTAAGTAGACATTCTGTGACTCAGATGATTCTACTGGGGCAGCAGACATTACATTATTATTTTTTATAAATAAGAATACTAAGTATACATATTAAGCACTTAAATCCTGGAAGACCAGCTCTGGGAGATGCTCTGAGAAACCGAGATTCCAGGGTCAAATGACTTTAAGAAATTCAGGATTAAAGAAAACTACAGAGGTTTCAAATGTCACCCATCTCAAGTCGTTAAAGGCTAAAGTGATGGTCCCTCTGTGGTGCTGGGGAACCTTCTGGATCTCTCCACTGAGAAGACTTGTGCAATGAGTAAAGGTAAATGCTGAAATGGAAGGATTTTGCTTGTAGGAAGAAGAATTCATCAAGATTAAAGAGTTAGAGACAGATGTGCAGAGTTAGACCCCTCTTTTCCATTCACTTGCTCGCTTACTCTCTCACCACCCATTTTTAAGTGTGAATTGTTAAGTGAAAGGCCCTGAAGATAAAAGATGGATGAAAAGCAGCTCCCCCTCATACCGTCCAGGAAAACCTGAATATCAGGCCTCCCTCCCACAAGTGTCAGCAGACCCACCAAACATGGAAGCTAAAAAGTAACGTGATAGGCTCAAACATTTGAAAATTCCAGAGAATGAGTGGGAAGGTGAAGTCAGAAATTATTAGAAAGGCCCAAGCACAGCTGAAGAGGGCCTGAGGTGGCAGTGGGAGGAAGGAACCCAGGGAACAGTTCACTGGTGCAATGCTGAACTTGCCCAATCACCCCAATGTGGTGCTAGGAGACTACCTTATTCTGGGTCCTGAAGGGATACAGAAGAAATAAGTCCAAGACTTGTTCCACCCACCTTGCGGGAGCTCAAACATAGTTGATCCACAAACTCTGTACTATGTTCTCCATGTGGGGAATCACTTTGTCAGAAATAATGATGTCCCAATGATGTCCCAGGACTGAAGGGACAGAAATGAAAATGGCACTGGGACCCAGGCAGAAGGGAACTGAAACTTCTACGGCAGTTGTCACAAAATATGGGGACTCAAGACGATCACGGGGTGGCAGATTGAAATGCTGTACCTTTTCCTCCCAAGATAACCGGAGTAATTCCAGCGTTATGAGAGGAAGGAAATGGAACAAAACAAGAACAAGGGTGGGGTGGGAGTAAACCAGCTAAAGAGGCCAACCAAACTCAGATGCGGTCGCCGTCACTGCGTGCCCTGTGCCAGCAGGCGCGACCCTGCACCTGGTGCACCACAGACCATCTGACGGATGAACGGTTTCTGCAAGGGGCTTTGGGAGCTGAGGCGCTCCAAAATGGCCCTGTGCCCCCTCCCGCTCACTCCGTCACCCCTCAAATGAGACAGCAGCCAAAACAATATAGCCCCAGTGCAGGTGGGGAGGACACACCCAGTAGAGGAACGAGGTCAGAAGTGGAGGTAAAATGTGAGGCTGATCTTTTATTAGTTTTTTCCTGGAGTTTGTGGGGCTTGGAGTCCCAAACCCAGACCGATTGCTGCCTTTGAACATTCTGGGCTATGTTGTGATTATTTGTATTTGTGTGAGTTGGGAGAGGAGGGTGAGTGGAGATGGAGTCCTTTCTTCTTAAGTACATGGAACTGCTTTTCAGCAGCTCTGGAACCCAGACCGGGGTCCACTCTATCATCAGGACACATGGCAAGGCAGAGCTCTGCACGGACTGCTCCTTACAGCGCCAAAGACAAAACGATGAGCAGTGAAGGCAAAAGAGGGAAGGGGGAAGGGGCTGCAGAGTGCCCCATGGAGTAAAACAGGGAAGGAAACAATTTGGTTTGGGCCTTAAGTGCCTTTTACAGGTCCTTTGGGTAAAACCCCCAAAGCTCCTGAACTAGCTGTGACTCCATGGTGGCTTTTAGGATGTCCTCAGGGTCCTTATCAGACACACACACCTTTGAACTGTGTGAGGCTCGGGCCTGAGGGATGGCACTCAAGGCCTTGGGCGTCCATGGGACTTAATATTCTGTGATGGGACCCCCAAATGCTTTAGCAGCACTACCCCTCCCAACCCCACCCTACCTCCTATTCAAGAAAATTTTTCTCATTTCACTGAAAAGGAAGCTCAAGGCAGGAAGGAAATGCCCCTCATCAGCCAGCCAAGAGCTGACAATTCTAAGCCCACAGATTCCAACTCCTGTATCTTTTCAAAGCCGGTGGGCCAAACCCAACCCAGTGCCTGCTGGGTAAGGATGGTGTGTATGTCAATGGCGGCAGGAGGTGGGGGGGCAGATAAGGGGGTGTCAAAAGAACATTTTATGACAAGTGAAAATCAAATGAAATTGAAATTTCTGTGTCCATGGTTGTTTTATTGACCATCAGCCATGCCAACTCATCACGCTGGTCCATGCCACTTTCCACTCTCCACGTGGAGTTGAGTGTGGTCCTGTGTGGCTTTTTGGTGTTCGGGCAACGACCAGCTGCTGTCACGATAGTGGTCCCAGCAGGCTGTAGCACACAGCCTGGGTGTGTAGTAGCTGTGCCATCTAGGTGTGTGTAACTACACTTGATGACATTCACACTGCCATGAGATCATATAGTGATGCACCTCTCATGTGTCCCCATGGGTCAGCAGCACATGACTATAGCTACAAGAGATTCTACAATCTGGAAGAGCGGAAAATGTTTACTGTCTGGTCCTTTATAGAAAAAGTGCATCAGCCTTTGCTCTAGACCACTGAATTCCAAGAAGAAAGCAAAAGACCCCCTGGGCGACTGAACAATCTGGCTTTAAGAAATCTACACCAGGGGCCTCCCCGGTGGCGCAGCGGTCAAGTGCTGCGCTGTGGAGCTGTCGGCAGCGGCGACGCGAGTTCGACACCCGGCCAGGGAGAATCACACATGGCGCGGCAGACCTCTCCTGCCTTGCCCGCTGCTCCCCTCAGCAGTGTATTTCTGATCTGCCTGTTCTGCTCCCCGCTCTGTCTCTGGTGAACCCTCTCACCGCCCCACGCCTCTGGCCTGTACCCCAGCTTGTATGTATAAATAAAAAATAAATCTTTAAAAAAAAAAAAAGAAAGAAATCTACACCAGCCTCAACCTCACTTTCAGTGGAAGGCCTGATTCTTCATCATCTCACGCCCTGTATACCATAGGTCCTCCCCCTACCCACATTGCAGTTCTCTGTCTCTGTTTTCCCTTTTTTTAATTAATGGCAGTGAAATTCATGTAACATAAAATTAACCATTCCAAATTATAAAATTCAGTGCCTTTAGTACAAAAACAATTACTCCAAAGTAAAACTCCTGACCCACGCAGCAGTTTTTCTATCTTCCTTAGTCCGGAGCAACCAACAATCAGCTTTCTGTCTCCATAAACTTGCGTATTCTGGACATTTTATATAATTGGGGCTATAACATATAATCTTTGGTGTTTGAGTCCTTCACTTAGCATTATATTTCAAAGTTCATCCATATTATATTTTATCATTTTTATGGCCAAATAACATTCTATTATATGGCTATACCACAGTTGGCCTAACCATTTATTCACTGATGAACATTTGGGCTGTTTCCACCTTTTGGAATGCTGCTACGAACACTCCTGGACAAGCAATTGTTTTTAATTCTTTTGGGCATCTATCTAGGAGTGGAATTGCTGGTTCATGTGATAATTGTATATTTAGTTTTTGAGGAACTGTCAAATGATTTCCCACCATTTTACATTCTCACCAGCAATGTATGAGGGCACCAATTTTTCCACATCTCCATTAGTACTAACTTCCTATTTTTATTACTGTTATCCTAGAAGGTACAAAGCAACTAGTCACTACTTTTATTGCCACAGTGTCCTCTACCTGGACGCCTATCATCATCTCTTCAATTTTCAACAGTGCCATCTCTGAGTTTGACTCAGAGATCCCAGATTTCATGTCTCCCTATCTGGACTCTGACCATCCCAATTGGGTCTTTTTATTATAACATGTGCCCACCCTCTCCTATATGACCGTTAGGACCCTGCTCTCATCCCCAATCACTTAATTTCCCCCAACACAACCGTGAGTGCCCACTGGCCTGCCTTCCTGCCAGTCAAGAGGACCAGAGCCCGCAGCCACGGCTGCCCCAGCTGCATACTCAGGCCTCACACAGCAAATACTTGCATTTGGAGTGATCGAATAAATGCCCATTTTGATGCACATCATAGTTCCATTTGATGATATTCTCCTTGAGGGCAGAGAAAATTTTCATCCCTGTATTCCCAGAAGCTAAAAAATGTTCCATAAATTGGGGGCCTCCCTGGTGGCGCAGCGGTTGAGCGCTGCGCTGTGGAGCTGTCGGCAGCGGCGATGCAGGTTCGACACCCGGCCGCGGAGAATCCCACATGGCGCGGCAGACCTCTCCTGCCTCGCCCGCTGCTCCCCTCAGCAGTGTGTTTCTGATCTGCCTGTTCTGCTCCCCACTCTGTCTCTGGTCAACCCTCTCACCACCCCACGCCTCTGGCCTGTACCCCAGCTTGTATGTATAAATAAATAAATCTTTAAAAAAAAAATGTTCCATAAATTGCCACTAAATTGCACTGAGGATGGATCTTACCCATGTCAGTCAGTTTTCACAATGAAAACAATAAACAAACCCAGATATAGCCTGGCACTATATGAGACTGGAATCTGCTGAGGGGATTTCTGGCTGGAAGATCCCTGGATTCAGACATTTGGGAGCACAGGGCATTCCAGGAAAGGTTAGCACAAGCAGGGTATCGGTCCCTTAGCTCTGGGGAGCTCTTAAGAACTTCCCAAACTGTCTCTCAGGATCTTGGGAGACAGTGCCCACACCTAAGGACTGTTTTTAAACTTCTAGGTAATTCTAATGTACAGCCAGGGTCAGAACCATTGAGTCCCAGAGAGTGTAAGTCAAGGTGGTCTTTCCAGAACTTTTCAGATAATGATGGAAGGCATTCCCTGAAATTGCTGTTCACATCCAGACCCACAGAATCCCAGTGTCCAGAGAAGGAGTCAGTCTGTTGTCTGAATAATGAACAAGGCCCCAGGGGACTCAGCACTCGACAAGTTTGGGACACACTGGTTTAATATCACAGGACTTGTCTGCCCCCAAATATCTCCTGGCAGGTCTCTCAACATGCATGACAGGTCACTCCTGGAATAATTCCCTTGGGAGGTTCAGCTTTACCCCAGAAAAATCGACCTCAGAAGAAATGAAGACTTGCATTTGACAGAGAGCAAGAGTCCCAGAGACACCTCCTCAGGGGATAAAGTAGAGCCCTTGGTCTCTGTTCAACCCAAACCTGAACATCCATTTGTGATGTTTCTGAAAGGCCATGCCAGGTTCTGGGAGCCCGAGGGCAACAGCTGAGAACCTACTGCATCTAAGTCCTGCCCTCACATCCTTCTGGGTGTTGCTCCCAAGGAGACACCTCCATCATTCTACACTCAATCACTGCTGTGGAATCTGTTTCCTCAGGACCCAAGCTAGGACTTGGGGGAAACTATCTTTTTCCCTCCACTAACCACAGACCAGCAGCCATGCTCAGTTTCTCCTTAACATGGGTATTATTGATGTCTGATCAATTCCAGACCAGTTCTCATTCTGTTGATTGGATTTAACAGGGGGAGTTTGGGTATTCTGGTTTTCTAGGCAGCTTTTCCTACTGACACCCTAAGAAGTGATTCACTACTGCTACTTGAATTTATCAACGATTTCCCACTGCTCTGGGGTAAAGAATACAATGATTTTCATGGTCCATCTGGTCCAGCTTTCTCTGTAGCTTCACTTTATCCACGTGTCCATGGAGAACTACACCTGACTGTTCATTCTTCCACAGGGCCTTTGCACCTGCTATTTCTGTTGCCTGGAGCCCACTTCACACATGATTCACTGATTGAACTTCTATTTAGTCTTCAACTCAGCTGTCTCTCCATGGGACAGCCTTTCCAGGGACAATTTCTCCAGCAGACATGGCACGTTCAGTGCTTGAGACCCACAATAGGGGCCTAGGAAAGTAATGCTTAATTTATTTTAAAGAAATTAATTTCCTTTATTTTAGGTGACTAAAATAACAACTGTGTAATGACAAATCTGATCTGGACTTATATTAATGCAATCATAATATATAACTTTTTTAATAACATAGGGACAGGCTATCTCTGACCTGGCCCTGGCCTTTTCTGATCTCCTATCTCCCAGCACTAGGTCAGATCTTCTCACTAAATGTTTTCATTGTTGGGCCTTCCTGGTGGTGCAGTGGGTTAAGTCTCAGCACTATGCAGCTATCTACAGCCAGTGCAACTCGAGTTCAATCCCCGGCCAGGGAGCTTCCCACATGGTGCAGCAGACCTCCTCTGCCTCGCCCGCTGCTCCCCTCAGCAGTGTACTTCAGTAGATACGCCTGTTCTGCTCCCCACTATGTCTCTTGTGAATCCTCTCACCCCCACACACTTCTGGCCTACACTTCAGCTCTTATATGCATAAATAAATAAATCTTTTTTTAAAAAATAAAAAGTAAAAGCTTTCGTTGCACCCTGAACTCTTCCATCAAAGCACTTATGACAGTGGTCATTTTTCCTCCATCCCCTAAACTGCATGAGTGATGCAAGCAGGGACCACATCGGACTACTCTCTATCATCGATCCTGACACCACATGGGGCTTGCAGTGTCTGCTCCCTAATACTCACTGCAGGTGTGACCAAGCACAAGTGATCTCATTTTTTTTTTTAAAGATTTATTTATTTATACAAGCTGGGTTTACAGGCCAGAGGCGCGGGGCGGTGAGAGGGTTCACCAGAGACAGAGCGGGGAGCAGAACAGGCAGATCAGAAATACACTGCTGAGGAGAGCAGCGGGCAAGGCAGGAGAGGTCTGCTGCACCATGTGGGATTCTCCCTGGCCGGGTGTCGAACTCGCGTCGCCAGCTGCCAACAGCTCCACAGCGCAGTGCTCAACCGCTGAGCCACCAGGGAGGCCGCAAGTGATCTCATTTTTTAAGGATCCACTTTTCACTGCTTGCCTCCCCAGCAGGGCCAAGGGGAGGGTCAGGCGGAAACAAAGAGGAAAGACTCACAATGGACATAGGAGAATCAGCGCTGCCAAACTTCTTTTGGGGAGTCCCTGGGGTAGGTGGCAGAGACTGAGTGTAAACAAACATTTCCTTGTGTGGTAGGTCATTTTGTAATGATGTGCAGGTCAAGTACTTTAGACGCCCGGAAGTCAAACAATATCTGCTTCCAGAGGCCATGAATGCTCAAGGGCCCCTGGAGTGAAGAGGGACTTTCATTAGAAGGTCCTGTCCTATTCAGGCAGGAAGCTGGTGGAATGACAGTCCAGATCCAAACCACGGGGCAAGCAAAAAGCAATAGGAAGGGTACTGACCTCAGAGTTCAGAGAAGGGGGGTAGTATAATTTGGGGAACTAGCCAAATGCAGTTGGAAACCCTGGGCAAGGTGCTCTGAGTGGAAGTTAGGGGGGTAGCACTGGCTTTCTGTGCTTGGGGAGAGAAGTTAGCAAGAGGAAAGGAGGATAGTGCCTTTGTCCATAGGTTGCTTTGTGCTACCATTTGCACTGCCCCTGGACAGTAAGTGTGTCAAGCCAGTCAGAGAAAGGATGACAGGTGACCGTTAAGAGCAGGCAGGTGAGGTGCAGCCAGGTGTGGGACATGGCGCTTGTCACCTGGCCACCCTTGCTTATCACTGGGGAGAACTGGGGTTGGAAGGTAATGAGGGTAAAGGGGAGGCCTTAATGACAGCTAAAACACACACACACACACACACACACACACACACACACACACCCCCCTCCCAACTGGTAGCAAACAGGATGGGCGGGTGGCTGCCTGCCAAGATCCTTTGGGTTCCCTTTTGACTTGGGTTTGGTGGCACAGCAGGAGCCAGGCAGATGATGGGAAGAGGCACCAGCATTCCTCAGATTCCCCTGTTGTCACAGACCTAAAATTAACACAACTTTATAGTGCTGGGTATGAATTTGGAATACTTGGAATGTATCAGTACATAATATAATAAAGATCCTGTGACTCCCCATCTGAACTGCAGTTATTTTCACCTCTGGCTACCAATAGCCATAAAATAAAACATAATGACCAGTAATTATGTCACTGCCCTTTGGATTCAAGGGTGATGATGACTGATATTGTCCTTGTAGGTGGCAAAGATCAGCAAAGAATGGAGCAAATAATCTTTTTCTTTAAACAGCTTTTTAAGATAACTTGCCTATACCATACAATGCAGTGGATTTTGGTGTGTTCACAAGATTGGGCAATGATCACCACAATCTAATTTTAGTACATTTTTGTCTTCCTGAAAAGAAACCCCATACCAACAGCAGTTTGTCCCAGGTTCCCCTACCCCTTAACCCTGGGAAACCACTAGTCTTTCTGTCTCTGTACCTTTGGCTTATTCTATAGAGTTCATATAAACAGAATCATGCAATGGACTTTCAGGACTGGTTTCTTTCACTAAGCTTGTTTTCAAGGTTCAATTATGTTATAACAGCTATCGGTGCCATATCATTCATTTTCATTCCCAAATACCATTCCATGGTATGGATGTTCCACATTTGATTTATCTACTAGGCAGTTAATAGAAATTTGGGTTATTTCCACTTTTTAGCTATTGTGAATAATGCTGCCGTGAACATTCATGCACACATTTTGTGCGACAAATGTTATCATTTCTTTTGAGATATACCAGGGAGCGGAATTGCTGGGTCACATGGCAACTCTGCTTAACTTGTTGGGGACCTGTCAGATTCACCACAGTAGCTCCATCAGAATCACATCCTCATTAACACTTGTTACTGCCCCATCTTTACTATAGCTATCCCAGTGGGGATGGATTCATTGTGGATTTCATTTGCATTTCTCTAACAGTTAATTATGTTGAGCATATTTTCAGGTGCTTATTGGCTATTTGGAGAAATGTCTACTCAAATATTTCATTAGTTTTTAAAATGGGTGGTTTGTTGAGCTGTAAACTTTTTTATATATATTCTGTATAAAAACCTTTTACGAGATATATGATTCGTATTTTCTTCCCATTCCATAAGTTGTCTTTTACTTTCTCAATTGTATCTTTGCAACACAAATTTTTTTTTATATTGTCCAATTTGTTTTTTTCTTTCATCATTTGTGCTTTTGGTGCCATATTTATTTTTTTTAAAGATTTATTTATTTATACATACAAGCTGGGGTACAGGCCAGAGGTGTGGGGCAGCGAGGGGGTTCACCAGAGACAGAGTGGGGAGCAGAACAGGCAGATCAGAAATACACTGCTGAGGGGAGCAGCGGGCGAGGCAGGAGAGGTCTGCCGCACCATGTCGGATTCTCCCCAGTCAGGAGTCGAACTCGCATCGCACGCTGCCGACAGCTCCACAGCGCAGCGCTCAACCGCTGCGCCACCAGGGAGGCCCTTTGGTGCCATATTTAAAACAAAAAAGACACTGCCCAACTCAAGGTCACAAAGATTTTCTTCTTATTTTTTAAATTGTTTCTAGTTTTAGCTACTACACTTAGGTCTTTAGTCCACTGTGAGTTAATTTTTATGTATAATGTGAGGCGGGGTCCAAATTTATTATTTCACATGTGTACACCCAGTTGTCCTGGCACCATTTGTTAAAGAGACTATTTTTCTCCATTGAGTTATTTTGGCAACCTTGTCAAATATCAACTGAAATAAATTTAAGGGTTTGTTCCTGGACTCTCCATTTCTATTCCATTCATCTACATACATATCTGTAGGCTAGTACCACACTGGGTTAATTCCTGTAACTTTGTGGTATATTTTGCAATCAGGAAATGTGAGTCCTCTAACTTTATTCTTCTTTTGTAAGATTGTTTTGACTTTCTGGGTCCCCAATATTTCCACATATATTTTAGGATCAGCTGTGAATTTCTGCAAAAAAAAAAAATTAGCCAACTGGGATTTTGATCAGGATTGCAGTGATTCTGTAGGTCAGTGTGGGGTGGGGTGCAACTGTGTAATCTTTAGAGCAATAAGAACAGGCTAGGCAGTTTTCTTACTTCATGTTTGGGTTACCTGAGTGCAAAATCAGTTTTCTGAAACTGTGCATAATAACAGCTACTCCTCATTAAGCATCTTCCCATATATATGAGACTAATCGTCACTGCTACCTGTCAGTGCAGGTATTGCCATCCCAGTTGCACCATTGAGGAGTCGGGGGTCTGTGCTCTTTCCACCATCACAACCTCCATTTCTCTGGATCTTGGCTCAAGGATCTGATCTCTCTGGTTTTACCCTCCAGAGTCAAGTAGGATGATTATGAGCAGAACCCTCTGATTTCAGTGCTAACACCAGTTGTGGGAGTTCAGCCATGAACTTCCAGGCGTGCATCTTCGGAGACAAGTGACAGGGCTCCTTTTGTTCCCTTCGTACCCCCATAACAGAGGCCAGGAAGGCTCTGGTGCCTTGGAATCCTGAGGACTGTTCTACATCAGCAGAGTGGGGACACCTTAGCTTTGGCAACAGGTGATTGAGTTACTTAGTGGAAAGTGTATCCCAAAGGTGTCCTTCCTGTAACCGCCTCAGACATTTACAGCCAGTGCAAATTTCTGCTTTAATTTAGAAAGAAACTCAGGCTCCTTGTTCTTATTATTCAATGTCTACTATATGCCGGGCATTACGCAAGATGCCTCATCACCCTATTTAGTCCTCATAGTACCTGGTGGAGAAGATAAGTCTTGTACCCATTTTGTTAGTAAAGAAACTAAGGATCAAAGAGGGAAACTGATTTGCTTAGGTCACCAAGACTGTAAATATGAAGTCAGAATGTGAACTAAGTAAGGTCTTTTGCAGCCTGTGCTCTGATTGAACTGTTAAGCCCAGGGCTACAAACCTGCAGAGCTTTCTTCTGGCCTAACAGTGTTCATGAGCATGCCATGGTCTCCAGCTTACCTTCTCCTAACGGACAGCTTAGTGAGGGGGGATCATGGCCCATTATGAGTTAAAACAGTGGAATTTCTGATGAGGTCATTTTAATGATTTGGAAAATAAAAATGATTTGGAAAAACAAAATTGATTAGCTAGGCACTACTTTTTATATGGCAATGTTGCACATGTGCAGCTATGGACGCCACAAGACAGGTTGTAGGCAGAGGTCACAAACCTGGGGCCAAGGAGCCAAATTCCCCCCATACAGGCACCTGTGTTGGGCCAGCATATTATCTTCATGTTAGTTTACCCCACATTGAAAAATTAGAAATAAAAATCTTGACTTCTGCTTTCTCTAGAACATGCCCTTGCCCCTCTGTGTGTCTGTGGCTTGAGATGGCACCACCCCCTCCCCATTGCTAAGACCCCATAGATCCCTTTCAGCAACCTGGTTCTGAGCCAGGCGCAGCTGTCCTCTCTTGTTCTCATGAGCTGTTGGTTTTCTTATGATAGAGAACCATTATCAGTAGCCCAGCCTCCAGCAAACAGGAGAAAATCTAGCTGAGGAACTTTAAGACAAAGGGTGAAAACATATTTCTATAGGAAAAAGGATTCTCCCTGCATGCCCTGACACGGGCAAACTTACATATACTGATACCCGCCTGTGCGCGCTAGCATTAGAGTTCGCAACCCCAGACCTTGTCTTTTCCCACCTGTTATAGCATCTCTCCAATCACAACACACCTCCCATGTTTTTTGTAGACCATCCCTCTCGTTTCTTTCAGTATCCACCACTCCCACAGCACCTGGGACCAGAGTTTCCTACAGCACCTACTACGCAACTATTGACCAAAGCCTTGACATGTAACAGGCTGCCATTTTCCAGAGAAATCTTTGAAGATGATCACAAGGACATTCGTTAAACGTCTGCTGTGTATCCAATGCAATCCTAAGCTCCTCAGGTTTATCATCTTACCTGCCCAGCGCAGCGATAAGCAAGGTGAGCAAACTGCACAAAGTCCCGGTTCAGCGGGACTGGAAGTTAGGCAGGCAGTCGGGACCCACCCTCTCAACCCCTACTAGTGGACTATTCTAAGTTGGTTTTTCATTGGTTAAATGTCTCTTCTTTTGAGCCTAGTGGGAAAAAGTAGGCACAGAAGAAACACAAACCTTACCCAGGATCAAATAATGGCTGAGACCCAGCATTTTCCTCCCAAGAATCACAAGCTGATTCCCAGGTTCACTCTGGGGACCTGGTTCAACTTCACACTGACCCTCCCGTTCCAAAATGCCAGGGATTTGGGTACCAGGGTAAGCGGCATGATTGTTGTGTTGCCTGTTGGTTTTTGTTTTTGGTGTTTTTTTTTTTAAGTAGAAGAACCCACGCAGAAGAAAAGAAACGGTTTGCAAGCTGCCTTTTCTCATTACAAAAAAAAAAAAACCTGTCCCAGAAGGGGATGAACTGTAATTCTTACAACTTAAATAATTAATTACTTCACTGAATAGAAGAAATTTCATACAGAGGCTGTCCTGTTTTAAAGTCTCCAGATGTTGAAAGCTGGACACACTGGAGACATAGTAACAGCGTTAAATAGGCACCCGTAGTTTCAACTTGTCGCCTCGGGTCGATTTGTCAAGCCCCATCACACCCATGCTTCCCCAGTGCCCTGGAAACTTCTTGAAAAAACTCCCAGGGTTTGTGATCTCCCAGGCATTGTGATCTCCCAGGCATTGCGATCTCCCATCCTGAGACAGTGAGACTCAGGAAGGTGAAGGAAGGAACTCAAAATTCCAAGGTCACGCGCACCAGAAGAGCAGCAGAGCGAACCCGGTGAGCGTGGTCCATACAGCGCAATGATTACCGCGCATGCACCGCGCAGGCCGGAAAGCGGCGATGGGACCCTGAAGACAAACGCCAGGAACCTCTCTCTATGGTGGCAGACTCTGTGTTTGGCTCGGACACGGACCCCAGAGGAGCCCCCGTACCTCCTGGCTCTCCTGGAGGGATGGCAACCAGCTTGCTATGGCCCTCGCCCTCCCGTTGGGAACTGTCTCCACCAAAGATGTCTCCAGCCCCCTACTAGTGGTCACCCCAGTCCCGTGACGCCTGGACCCCAAAGGAATCCAAGCAGGTTCTCCCCAAATTCAAAAATTGAATCAAATCCTTATGTTACTTCCTACACCAAAATAAACTCCAAATCAGTTGTTAGCACTGTTGAAAAATTAAAGCCATAAAAAGGTTTAAGAGAAAAAAATTGTTCATTAAAAATATATGTAACAGTGGAGAGGAAAAGGCAAGCACAAAACTCAAAGTCATAAAGAAAAGATTAATATATCCAACTACATAAAAATTAAATTCTTATATACGGTGAAAAAAATTACAGATACAAACAATAAACTAGAAAAATATCTGTAACACATTTCTTTCGTATTCAGAGAGCTCTTATATATCTCCATAAAAAGACAAAGCCAAAACACAAAGGACACAAAAAAACAGTTGATAAAACAAATATAAACGGCTGATAAGCATATGAAAAAATGCACTCGTAATGCACGCAAACTCGAAGAAACCCATTTCTCAGCAGATAGGCAAAGATTAAACAGATTGATAATACCTAGGGTGAGGGAGGACATGGAACCTCACTACTTCAAATGGTGCCGCTGTCTGGAGGGCAATTTGCTAGCGCCCCCCAAGATGTATATACGGGGATGTTTCAATAGAGAGCAGTAATTGTCACATGCAATCCAAATATACAACAGTAGGTAATAAAATGAAGAAGTAATTAAAATTAAGGCTCCAATCACATAAGGAAAACTAAGAAGTCTATTTGGAAAGATCTCCAAGATATGCTGATATAGATATAGATGATATAGATACATGGGGAGGGTGTGTGTGTGTGTGTGTGTGTGTGTGTGTGTGTATGTGTGTGTGTGTGTGTGCACGCGCGCGCCCCAAACATCACCAACTAGTGCTGGCAGCTGCAGCATCTCCTCTCCTGCCTTATTTCAGCTCCAGACCCAGTTCAGGGCTAATCTACTAACTGAATGACCTTGGGTAAGTCACACAATCTCTGTGTGCCTCCATTTTCTCCCCAGCAAATGGCTCATAACACTGTCCCCATTGTCAGATGCCCTGGGATAACGTGCAGAAAGCATTTAGAAGAGCTCAGGGTAAGCACTACCTAAATATTGGAGCTTTAAAAATTGTTATCACAAAGCCAAAAAGGCAGAAGTAGAACAATGTAGATAGCATGCTATCACCTTTTTGCCTTAAAGGAAAAAGAGAAATAGGGCCTCCCTGGTGGTGCAAGTCTCAGCACTATGAAGCTATCCACAGCCACTACAGCATGAGTTCTATATCCGGCCAGGGAGCTGACCCACATGGTGCAGCAGACCTCTCCTGCCTCACCCGCTGCTCCCCTCAGCAGTGTACTTCAGTAGATCAACCTGTTCTGCTCCCCACTCTGGTGAATCCTGTCACTACCCCACCCCACCCCCACACCCACACCCACACACCACTGGCCTATATGCCAGATCTTGTATGCATAAATAAATAAATCTTTAACAAAAAAGAGAGAGAGAGAGAGAGAGAGAAATAACAGGAGCAGGCATTAGCCTGCACGTGCATCACCCACCTCTGCATTAACACTGGACAAGAAGAGCGAGGCTAGCAACAGCAATGGGGCGACACTTTCACAGGGAAGCCCCTTTGAACACTGAACCCCAGGCATGTATTAACAGGGCAAAATGGATAAAAGAAGGTGTACATATATATCCTCATATATGAATAGAAATTTTCAGGAGAGCTATACAAGAAGTTATATTGAATGAATTGGAAGGATTCTTTTGCTTTCATTTCTCCTTTCGTACCACTTAATTTTTTAAACTTACATGCCCATGTGAGCTTTCTAGCAAAGAACAAAAAAGCATATCCAAGTCAAAAAAGATTAAAAATAAAAAGTAAAAGGCTCCCTTTTCACTTTGTGCCAGAGGCCCATCCTCCCTAATAATCTGGTTCTTACAGCTCGGCAAACAGACATTCTGGGAGCCTCGTGAGAAACTGGGAGGCTGGGTGGGGGGTCAGCACTTGAACCTGACGGGCAGTCAGAGGTCCTGCTTGCAGTCCGACACAAGGTATTTCTCTCATCCATCTCCCATCAGTAAGGGAATCAATATCCATTTAAAAACCTCTGTTGGCTTCCCACCGCCTACAGGAAAAAGTCCAAACTCCATAACACAGCGTGAAAAGTCCTTTGCAATCTGTGCCCTCCCCCGCCCACCGCCCGCCGCCCCATAACGCTTCAGGCCCATCTACGTTCCAGTCATACCAAGCAGTGAGCACTGCAGGAAAGTCAGGGTGCAGGCAGGAATGGGCCCCCGGGGAAGAGGGGGAGTCTCAGTTCTCTGCCCGTTAGCCTTGACCTTGGCTGGGCAATGCAGTCTCTCCAACATCATCTGAAAACCACCTACTCCTTGCAGGATGTGGAGGATTCCTGAGATGACTGATGTGCTTTAGCGCAGGGAGCGCACTGGAATGCAAGATGGCATAGCACAACCAAATAGTCCTAACTGGTGGCTCGAGCGCTTCTTCTGTACCTCTTCTGGTCTTTGTAGAAGCTCCTTCTCCCTGCTAATCTCCTTCCTCCTTTTCTTCCTGTCCAACTTCTCATGAAGCCTCTCCTGACCTCCCCAACCCTGTGTCCATTTGTATGGTAGGGACCCATTTGCCCAAGGTGATGTCCCCCACTTTGTATTGTAATTACGCTACATCAGGGCCTGAAGTGTGTCTTTCTAACACTGAGCAGAGCCCTGGACAGAGGTGGCGCTCAGGAAATCACCTACCCTCAGTGGGCCTCTGGGTACCACACTCCATCATCCTCATCGTGGAAGGGGTGAGAAAAAGTTAACGTGCCTCCAACTCGAGGAAGCATAAATGGGCTGCACTCGACTCCCTGTGGCTGGTCTTTGGTCTAAAAGAAAGTCACACAGACCTTTGGGTTGGTTGCCTAATGCTATGCCATTTCTCACAAGTCTTCTCTTGAATGCATACCTGTTTGCATACAATATAACCCCTGGGCATAATAACGGGGCCTTCTCTTTCAAATGAAATGTTTATGATGAAAGGGAGAGACAAGGAGAACCATTTTGCTTTCCAATTACGGGTGCACTTAGGTACCAGCACCTGAGTGCTTCCTATCTGCGACCCCAGCCAAGTGTCAGAACAGATGTTTCTAAATTGTGTATATAAATAAACCTAAATGAAATGGCTCCTGACTGGTCCCTACATTAACCTGGTTGTGGTGGACCCCTTGAAATGAAAGGACTATGTGCGAACAGGCTCCGCCATGCCTGTAGCAGCCCAAGGGGTGAGGCGAGGGGTTCCCAGCATCCCGAGCTCAGAGGTGGGCACCCTCCACAGCCTGCCTTGGAGGCCTGGCAGGATTTGGGTTTCTGCATGACTCCACATTCACACTGTCCAATCAAGCTGTCGGAAGGCAGGGAAGGAGAAGCAAAGGACAAGAAGCAACTGCCTGTATTTAGCAGCTCCTATGCACCCACCGAGGAGCAGGAGGCATTTTATAGATGATGTCATTTCATCCTGATGTCCATCCTGGGAGATGCATTTTAGCATTTAGCAGATAAGGAAACTGAGGCCAGAGAGGGACACACAGGCAGGCAGGCAGTTGCACAATGAGAATCCTACCCAATTCTATGTGGCTCCATTCCCAGCCCCCAGCAAAAGATAGGGGCAAGACTTCACTCTGCAAAGAGGGGCACTGTTCTTTGGGTATCCCTGAGCTTCAGTTTCAGGAAAGCCAACTGCTCCCTCTCTCTGCCCAGGGTGCCCTAGCCTTCTTTCAGGCAAGAGGAAAGCTGTTCCTAGAGAAGCCATATCCTAAGGCAGGGGAAGTAGGAGGTAGTACTGCCCCCTAGTGTTTGGACAGACACACACACCTCAGCAGCTCCCCAGGCCCATAAAGGAGTTCTAAGGACAGGGGTTCTAATGACAGCTCTTTCCCTTTAAGGTTGCCCTAGATACCCACTGTCAGCAGATTTCAACTTAGTAACGGGGAAGCCCCTTGTCATTCACCTGGGGCCCATCCAGAACTCTTAGAGGTTTCCCCGGCCCAGCCGTTTTTTATGTACAAAGAGACCATATGTGGACGTAGCCAGCAACATCCTTACCCACCATGTTACTCAGAATTCATGGAATAAGATTCCAGGGTGAGCTCTCCTTTTAAAGCCACGTGCGTGGACTTTAGTACGGAAGAGGCTGTGGTCCCAGGCACATCTGGGCCGAAACACGCTGTTCTGGGCAGGGAACGCTGCCCTCACCCCATCTTTACAGGCAGAATGACTCACCCACAGAAGCAGGGTGGGAACTCCGTGTTTGCTTGGGAGGAGGGGCTGTTCCTCTGGCGGGGAAAACCAAAGTTCATGCATAATTGATGCAAGATGTCATTTTTTGGATCAGATAAAAGATTTTCTGGTTTTCATCCTTCTAAAGAGACTTTCTTTAACTTTCTTTTTACAGTGTAAGTGCTCAGTAATCAGAAAAGGATCCAGTTCCAGATAAGTCCATTCTTTAAAATAGAATCTTGGACACCCCCCGCCCCTTCTCCCTTACAATGGAGGGATTCCAGTTTCTGAACACTAGTTTTGGCACTGCAACTTTCTGGAAATTTCCCTGACCCTTGCTTGCCTCCATTTTTCCTATCTGTAAAATGCTAGTTAGGATCCATCAGGAAATTGAAGCTTCTTCGAGCTTTCAAGTTTCCTGTACTTGGAAATCCCTTTGCAGTAGTTCATTTCACCTGCAAAGTGCTAGAATATGAACCAGACCTACCTCATTACATGCAGAAAAATGGCTTGCCTTCCCTTCACCCAAATGTGACAGAAATTGGGGTGGTCATCTGTCAAAAATGTTCCAGGACCTGAGAGAGAGAGAGACATAAACTCTCCGTCTTACCTGATTATCAAAGGTTTTACGCGTATGCATTTTAAGGTCTAAACACTGGATAAGCAATAAAAGAGCGACTACTTTTTGCAATATGCCAGCTGTCGTGGCTTTCCAGGCAAGATATTATTTCTGATAAATAGATATGGACAATAGATAATGTCTATATTAATATCACTAAAACGCAGTCCTCTCCTGCAGCTCACCCGAGACAAGGACGACAGCATATAAAGAGGCAGGTGCCAGACAAGAGACTTTTTTCTTGTGACAGTTTGAGCTCCCCTGCTGCAATTAACTTTTTCTCCCCCTCCCTCTCCTCCTTCATCTCATGCAATGCAGTTCAGAGAAAGGGGGCCTGTATTTTCCTCCTGCTGATGGAAGTTGATTAGCAGTCAGGTGGAGTGATGCTCAGGAGACAACACAGCGGATTAATTAAATCACTTCTACTGGCTAAGTGGTGACACTTTGATTTATAGCAGCGCTCACTCAACCAGACAGCGGCTTTTCTTGCATGCCGAAGGAAGAAGGGCCTTACTGGCCACTGGTTGGAGGCCGAGGGCTTGGCAAAGTTTAAAGACAAGCATCCTAGTCATTAAAGCAGAGGCCCCTGCTGGGCTCTTCTCTTGAGGGGGTCAGGGGACCTGCAGGCTCGGGGGAGGAACTAGAGAGAATGGAGAGGCTCCAGCAGGCCAGCAGTTTAACGAGGAGCCAGGGGATCCGTTTCAGAACACATGGAACTCTATTACCCCCCTGCAGAAAAGCAGGCTTGAAATGGTTCAGCTTGGGCTTTCTCCAGTTCGGTTTCAACTAAACTGTTCCTTAGCATCGCACCCTGGCTCACCCTAAAGAAAGAACCCTGTGTTGGTTCCTTCATCAGGCCTCAGGGGTGACATGGATGTTTTCCATTACAGGCTGGGTCTTCTCAGTGAGGGGCCTCGGACCTGAATGCCCCCACTGGTGGTGCTGCTGGCGGCACGGTTTCTGCTAGGAGCTGGTTGCAGCCTGCAGCTGATCCTATTTCACTTTTTGCTTGGGCTGCTAAGAAGCTCAGAGGCAAATGTGCAGCCCAAACTGCAGGCAGGCACGCCCCTGCTTATGAACTCTTTATGGGCTGGTCCATGTCACTTCCAACTCTCCCATTACTCCGAAAATTTGTATTTCTTAAAATGTTTTGGCAGGAAGCTGCCTCCAATTCCCTTAGGAATGAGGGCACATAGGAGAGTAGTTAAAACCCTCAACAGAGCACACTGAGCTTGCTCTGGTTCTCTGATAACCCATATCAAAGAAGGTTAAGATATAAATCCCTCAATCAGACCATTTCAACAGACCAGATCAAGGCAGGGCCCCGGAATCTTTTGCATTTTAGAGGCAGGCGGCCCTACAACCAGGTTCCAGTAATAAATGGAAAGTTATCGCCAGCAAATACCTCATCTCTCCCAGTCTTCCTTTTCTCAACCATAAAACGGACTTGGTGGAGATCAAATTAGATCTCTGTATACCAGGAAACATCCAACATGGCCAGCGGCAACCTGTGAGATTCAGTAAATAGTAGATACCCAAGTGTCCGCCAACACATGACGGGTATGGACATGTGGCCTGGCTGTACCATGTACCCGGCGGGCCCTGCTGCACCATGGGTAAGCCTCGAGGACAGGATGATAAGTGAAAGAAATCAGACACCAAGGGCCAAGGCTGTGTGATTCCACTATACTGTTAGGGGCGGTTCCGTGTTCCCTGACCCCACTTACATGCAGCCGCCTTGGACTACAGGTTCCCACGTGCTCCTGGGCATGGGGAGCAGAGCCGAGCAGACCCGCAAAGCTACGTAACACGGAAGACAGGCGAGTTCTGAGAAAAGGAGATCTCTTGTTTCTCCAGCCTGACTTGCTCCCTGGGAACTTCTGGGAAGGAGACAGGTGGAGACATGTCGAGACACTTGGAAGAGAGACTCCGTGGGAGGCTGGCAATGGCAGTTGTTATCTAGAAGTGGCATCACCTTTTAGCCCAGCTTTCTGGGACCTGCTTCAGAACCTTTTTCCTATAGTCCCTCACCAGAAAGCTCCTCAGACTTGAGGCAAGCCTTCGGGCCTGAGTGGCGCTCCTTCAGGCCAACCCTGTTTGGGCATATGCCCATGAGCTGATGGGTAATTTGGGGTGTTTCATTGAGAAACTCTTATTAGGAAATTTCTTCCCTCTCTCTGCACACTAATTCTATCAAAGCTCTTTTACACTAAGAGCTATCTTTGTCTTTACGCGGGGGGGGGGTGGCAGGACCCCGGGGGGGTGCACCCCGTTTGTTTGGGATCCTGGGTGCCTCTTGGTTGAGCTCTAACAATATGAGGTAACTAGGAGTCCAATCCATTGAGACAGAAAGTGGGATGGTGGTAGCCGAGGGCTGGGGGAGGAGGGGAGGGGGTTTCTGTTTAGTGGGGACAGGGTTTCCTGTCTGGAAGGAGGCAGATTCTGGAGGGGGATGGCAATGGTGGTCTTACCACCACGTGGATGCTCTTAGGGCCGCAGACCTTCACGCCTAAAATCTATGCCATGCATATTTCACAATAAAAATAAGATCTCGGTAGCTATTGTTGCCACCATCACCACCAAACCAAGCTTATTTCTGGAAATCCCCCCACTTGCCACCCTGCCTCTCAAATCCTCTACCAGCAATGTAACCACAAAGCATCTGGTTGAGGTGCACGATGGAGGGGACCCACAAAGCCTGAGAATGAAATGACCCTATCGGGGCCTCTCGCTGTTTTCTCCTTAATCCAGGGGTCCAAAATTGTCCCCAAGACCCATGATCGTTTATCCCAACTGTGAGGGAAGCTGAAGGCACATCGAATATTAACAGGGGGGAGGAAGCAGCATGGTTTTCCATATCAATGAAGCTACTAACATATATGAAGATTGCTTTTAAAATTCAAATATAAGTATGTTTTAAAAGGCATCCTGTGAGCCCTGTCTCTCTCCAACACACACTCTGGGCCCTTGTCATGCTCCAGTAAGGTGCCTGCTGGCAGCCAGCCAAAGCACTTTGTAACATGCCCTCCAGATCCGGAGTGAAAACTGATCAAAGAATTGGCACCGGCAAAGACAAGACTGAAATCAGCTCTAAAAGGGGTGGGGCTGGGCCATTGTCCCTCTTTGTGGGAACAGCTGCTTAACGGGGAATTGGAGCTGCGTGATTATAATATGCAGACTGGCCGCTGGGTTCACAGAAGCCGGCTCGAAGTTCTCTGGGGGCCTCCACCTTGCGTTTTGGCAAAGGCTCTTCGAGGATGCCATGTCAACCCTTCCTGAAAATGTCTCCTTGCCATGGAGGGGAGCGAGGTCGTCCGGGCTTCTCCGCGGTTCTGCTCCCTCTCCTAGGCTGCCGCCAAGCGGGAGCCGCACGGGAGTCACCCTGCCCTCCCATTTTAATCAGGACAGAGAAAAGTGCAGGCTAGAAGCGCTGCAGCTACCTGAGTCCACCTAAGAGACCAGCTCCTGAGTCCTAAGGAGGAGGATCCCTTACTTACTGTCTGCAGATTTGGGGGGGGGGGCAGACCAGGGCAGTGCACTGCACCCAAATTGTTATTGCCTGTAACCCTGCAAGTCCCGGGGGAGTGCTGGGTGGGAGAGCGGGTGGTTCTTGCTTGGAAGAGGAGCCAGGCCATCCCTGACCTCTGGCCCCCAGCCAGCACTGGAGGCCAGGCGCTGAGCTCTGCCTCAGTCCTCTGACATCCTCCTTGCTGGGAAGGCATCTGCATCCCCCAGGAGGACCTGCATTTTAGGGGGTTCCAGCAATCTTACCAAGAGAAGGTGGCCAGGCGAGGACGCACCCCACTCCCAGCGCTGTCTCACTGCAAGGCCTTTTGTTTTGTGGGTGGTTGTTTTCAGTGGCAGCCCGCCCAAAGGAAACGGATATGTTTCTTTTCCTAGGGGGGAAACGAGTCTGCTCCCCAAGTCCGGTCCTGCCCCAATTCGGACGGCTGCCCGGCCTCCTCTGCCTGTTGGCAGCTAAAAGGCCCCCTGGCCTCCATCTCCGAGGTGAATGTGGGTGGAAGGAAGGGAGGTGGGGAGGAAAAGAACGGTTTTAAAATGAATATATGCATGTGTCTCTCCTGCTAATCACCGGAATGCATTTTCAGGAGAGGTGAGCAGAGGGATTAGCTGCAGGACTCCCATTAATGTTAACTTTATTTCAGTAATGAGGTGCCAAGGCATAGGACAATCACTGTGGCTAATACGGTGTAATCACAGTGATGAGATACGCACGCTGGGAGGGAGGGAGCGGGGCTGGGAGTCAGGGGGGAGCTGCAGGCTGGTGGGGACAGTGGCAGAAGAGGCAGGAGAAGGGGGGAGGCAGGTGACTCCTGGCTGAGCAGGCTAAGGAAAGCCCTCTGGGGAGGAAGAAATGACAGCGGCCACTCAAGGCTTTCAGCCGCCAGCCAGGCTGTGCTCTTCATTTAGCCCCTCCTGTTTCTAATGCAGGGTGAGTGTTAGCGCCACTGTCAGCCTAGCTCACCAAGTTTTAGCAAAGTTTAAGTACTCTGCCCAAAGTCTCCCAGCAAGTGGAAGAACCTGTTTGAGTACACCCCCTCCCTCTGTGCAGGAGCTAAACCTGCAGACTGTGCTGGAAGGAGCAAGAAGTGTTGCCTCAGGCCCGCCCAACCCACGGAACTTGCAAGGCTCCCCACACCAAACCACAGCTGTCCATGTGAATGCCCCAGCAGCACTGGGAGAGGGGAAGAAGGGGTCGGCAGGAAGACCCCCTCATCGACCAAGTTCTAGGTGCCTTCTTAGCCAGAAAGGAAATCCTCAAAGTCCCAAACAAGGAAAGTCAGAATGTTCTCGAATCTCAGCCAACCCAAATCCATCACTTTGCAAAGCTGCCAGCCAGGGATGAGCCCTCTCAGCAGAGCCTGGTGTCCCTCCACGTGGGGCCCAGACCCCCGGGCCCCACCCCCACCTGCCCAGCAAGCACTTCCAGGAGTGGGGGTGGGGAGGAGCTGCCCTTTAGCCAGAGCTCCTGCCTGGGCCTCCTGAATGGTTCTCTATGTTAAATAACTGACAGGGTCCAAGGCACAGAAAGCAAATGTCTGTAACCAGTAAAGCACACGTGGCAAGCCAGTCCTGCCTGCAAATCCACGACCCCATCACTGGTCATATGAAAGTGTAAAGTTCACAAGATGTGACATCTCTATTGAGCACCTACTATGCACTGCACTATAGTCAATGGCCCAGAAACACAGCAGGGGACCAGTCAGAGTTCCTGCTTTCATAAAGCTTGCCCTCCAGGGGAGAGAGGACGTCCTATGAGATGGTGCCATGAAGAAAACTAAAGCGGGGGACAGCAGAAGTTCTCAGCCAAGGCGACCTTGCCCACTGCGGGGCATCTGGCAGCACCCAGAGACATTTTTGCTTGTCACAGTTGGCGGGGAAGGGGTCCCCATCCCATGGTGGGGAGGGGCCCGGGACACTGCTCCAGGCCCCGCACAGGACAGTCCCCACCACAAAGAACAGCTCCAGCTTGGCCCCAGGTGTCACCAGGCCCAGGCTCAGGGGCTCCGGCCAGAGAAGACAGGTGTGATGGTCAAGGTCAAGGTCGAGGGCAGGGAAGGAGGACCCTGGAGCAGAGACCCAGGGGAAGTCAGAGACGGCGGGGGCGGCACTCTGGGGACACCACAGCGCAGGTGGGCCCAGGCACACAGCCAGGTGGAGTTGGTGTGATGGAGCCTGGGGGTGCCCAGCAGGATGGGGGTGCTCTCACTGACCCTCCCTCAGGGTTCCCTGGCTGCTGCCCGGAGGAGCCAAGGGGACTAGGGGAGCAGTGGGGAGGGTGCAGGCTCATCTAGACAGGAGGTGTGGGGGGCCCTCCAAACAGGAATGAAGAGATGCCAGAAGTCCCCTCTGCCGTGGGACTGGCTAATGGCACAGATGGGGCAGAAAAGGGGGAGACTTAGTGGAGGCAGGGTGAGGCCTACAGTCCATTCCCCTTAGGTCTCAAGTGTGCCCCTGATAAAAGTGACTCCCGCCCATCCCCTCACCGAGTTCCCCTAACTTCCCTTTCTCCTCCCCCTCCCACACACACTCCCTTAACCCGGTGGTCTCAACAAGACATGATTGTTTCCCCCAGAGACAACTGTCCCTTCTGGAAACATTTTTGGTTGTCACCACTGGGGAAAAGGGCCACTACTGGCACCTAGTGGATGGAGGCCAGGGGTGCTGCTCAACACCCCATAGAGCACAGGGCAGCCCCATAATAGTGGTCCAGCCCTGAGGTCACCAGTGCCCAGGCTGAGGCCCCTGCCCTCAGGCCCCACCCACCCCACCCCCACTGGCCTCGCCCCGCCAATTTTGTCAGGACTTTGTCAGCACATGGAGACCCCAAACCAACACAGGCTGGCAGCTCAGGCCTGTGTCTCTGACACAACACAGATCAGATGCTCCCGTCGCCGTTACCCCCTCATGAAACAAGAGTGTTGGAGAGAAAATTCATTCTCCAGCTGTTAAGAGTGACAGAGTGTGCACACGTCTCTCCTGGACTGGGTACCAGAGAGTGCCAGCCGCGCCGTGTAATGGGGCGCTGCCAGCCCCCTCCATGCTGCACCCTTGGCCCACCAGGGCAGGGCCTCTGGGGCACAGGCTGAAAGCCCAAGAGGCAACGTCAGGGGCAACCAATGCATGAGTCGCTCTGTTTCATGCCCCTGATGCCACAGGCTTTCCTGGGGAAAAATACCCCCTTTTGCGGGATGTAATACCCACGCTGCTAGGAATCAGACTAGACAGAAGGAAGAAAATGTGATGTTGAGGGAAGAAATTCCTTTCTACTCAGTTAGGTTTGCTTAAAAACCTGTGTTTGATCTGCAGGTTAACCTCACTGGCTTGGACCTCAAGCAAGAAAACATCACACTTCCAGGTGGTATCTTTAAGGAAAGTGAATCAGAATGCTTGGCACTTATCACATGAAACATCTGACAATTTTCCTCAAAGTAATTTGCCAACATTAGCTAATTAAAACACCCAGCCTTCCATTGTGGGACAATGGGAAGAGAGGAGAATCTTGGTTTCTCAGCATCTGCTGGAAGCTTAGTACTCCGAATTCTGTTGCTGCCTCTTGGTTGTGGGCCTTCTCTGAAGGTGGCCTTCATTGTTTTTAGAAATAGCTTTTCTAGCACTTGGTCTCTAAAATAAGGGACAACACACAAGAAAGGAGTCGGAGCAATTAAGGCTGGTCCACTAAGCCAGAGGTTGCCAAACTATGGCCCCCCAGGTTGAATGTGGCCCTCAACCTGTCTGCGTAAATAAAGCTTTATTGCAACACGGCCATGCCCATTTACGCACATGTTGTCTGTGGCTGCTCTTGCTACACCAGCAGAGTTAAGCAGTTGCAACAGAGGTTGTGTAACCTCCAAAGCTAAAAAGATTTACTACCTAGCCCTTTACAGAAAATCTCACCCATCTCTACCTTAAGCTGTCTCCTGTCCTCTGCCTAAATACACTTTTCCACCTCTGATTCAGGCTTGTTTCACCTGTCCATCTCCAGGCATCTACATCAACAAGGCTTCCATGACTCAACATTAGGGAAAAACAGAAGAACCAGCAAACTCTCCTGGAGAAGAAAACCTTCTCCGTAGTTAAGAGGGGGTCAAGGGCAGCCACCCCAGATGCATGCGGTAGCAGAAGGCAGGAGCCGGTCCAAGAAAGAGCACTGATGGCCTGCACTGGAAGTCATTTCATGCCTAACACCATTGCATCATGGTTTGAGGGGCGTGTGGGGGAGCAGAAAACTCAGGGCCTGGGGCTGGATCGCACTCCCCACTGACTTTTTAGCTCCTGGTCCTGCACAAGTCAGGTCACCTCTGCGGCTTGCTTCCTTGCATGTAAAATGGGACACACAACTTGTTTTACAGGGTGGGTGGGGACTTTGAGTTTGACTAAGTCTTTGTTGCCAACCTTGTCATACACACTTACTCCGTGGGGGATCAGGGAGGCGCTGGCTGACCCCGTTTCCTAGACCCCCATTCAAACCTCCAATTCCATTGCATGGATACCCCACATTTTTTTTCTCCATTCATCCACTGATGGGCACTCGGTTGTTCCCACTTTTAGGGTATTTTGAATGGTTCTACTATGAATATTCATGTAACATTTTCCTGCACATTTCTTCTTTTTTTTTTAAGATTTATTTATTTATGCATACAAGCTGGGGTACAAACCAGAGGTGTGGGGCGGCGAGAGGGTTCACCAGAGACAGAGTGGGGAGCAGAACAGGCAGACCGACGGAAACACTGCTGAGGGGAGCAACAGGCGAGGCAGAAGAGGTCTGCAGCGCCATATGGGAATCTCCCTGGCCGGGCGTCGAACTCGTGTCGCTGCTGCCAACAGCTCCACAGCACAGCGCTTAACCGCTGTGCTACCGGGGAGGCCCAGCTGCATATTTCTTAAAATCCCATTTCTACCCCTTTTAAATAAAAATCTTTAATAAGATGGAAAGGAAAATTATAAACACCCATTCTCTCATTGAACAACATCTCAAATATTTTTTGAAATGATTTAACTTTTAGGATAGGAGAAGCAGCTGGCTGCGGTTAAAAAAAAAAAAAAAAAAAAAAAGGTGAGCCAGGAGTCAGAACACCAAAGTTACTGATTTTTCCATCCATTCAATAAATACTTGTTAAGTTAGAGTGGAAGGCATTACACAGGCATACATCAGAGCGAGTGTGGGTTTGGTTCCAGACCACTGCAATAAAGCAAATGTCACAATAAAGCGGGTCACACAATTTTCTTTTTGGTTTGTACTGTACTATAGCCTGCTAAGTGTGTAATCACATTATGTTTAAAATATCAGTGCACCCACCTTAATTAAATGTGACAGAGACACAGAGGAAGCATGTACTGTTGGGAAAATGTGGCGGTCAATTTGATGGACGTGGGTTGCCACAAACCTCCCATTTGTAAAATGCAACCTCAAAGCACAAGAGAATAACTCTCAATAAAACGAGGCCTCTGTACTAGGCGCTGATGACTTCACACCCTGGCTGTTCTTCCATTCATTTAAAAAAAAAACCACAATAAAGTTGTTGCCCATGGTCATTTTGGAAAATAAACAAAGGTCAGTCATTTCAGGCCTCAACCTCCTCACCAGCACACCCGGGAGAAGCAGGTAGGATGACACACCTGAGAGAGATCAGGAGCATCTGGGACCCAACAAACGTAATGCCAATATCCCCACTATGACACAAGAGATGATCTGTATTCATATGTCTTGCCTTGCCTGTGCTATAGCACGGTCTCCTACTCAGTGATGAAGTTTTTCACGTACCGACAACTGTCCACAGAAGAAGAATTACACAAGCTTCCCTGCCTTGTAGAAAAGACTCGGTTTCAGCGAGAAGCTTAATATCCAGAGGTGGAAAGACCTGACATAGCAACAGGAGGCCAGAATGAAAAGACTGAGCTGCTGGTACTGACAAGATGCCTTGGAAAAAGCATAGTTCCCGGCATTGCATTTTTCCATCTTGCCAGCAGATGGCAACGTGGCCCTGCAAGGTTGCATTAGTGCAACTGTTGGCAATGAAATGACAAGGACAGTGGATGCCTGAAGCTGTGCCATTGGGAGATTTCTGTAGAGGTCTGAGCACCACTGTATACACTTGTGGGGGGAAAAAGAGGCATGTGGAACAACAAGGTTGCAAACAGCTTGAGGTCACTAGCCCTAAGTGTCCCCAAAATTAAGCTCCATGGGAGGGTGGGGGAACACATTTAAAACAAAGATTTCATGCAAATGAAGCTCAAATAATTATATTCCTATGCTACTCCATTCCAAGGAATATTATTCATTAAAAATCAAGTGATGATGTTAGAGTTGACACTGAAAGCAAAAGAGACAAAAGAAAATCAGATAAATTGAACTTCATTAAGATTAAACTTAACACTTCAAAAGAGCACCATCAAGAAAATGAAATGACAACCACCCAAAATGGAAAAAAAATACTTGTAAGTCATTTATCTTATAAGGGACTTGTATCCAAAATATATAAAGAATTCAAAAAACAACTCAACAATAAAAGACAACCAATTTGAAAACAGGCAAAGAACTAGGATAGACATCTCTCCAAAGAAGACACGCAAATGGCCAATCATGACATAAAAAGATGTTCACATTATCATTAGCCATCAGGACTATGCAAGACAAAATCACAGTGAGATACCGTATCATGGCCACTATAGGTCTATAATAAAAAAGACAGTAACAAGTATTGGCAAGGACCTGGGGAAATGGCAACTTTCACATGGCTAGTGGGAATGTAAAATGATGTAGCATCTGTGGAAAACAATCTGGCAACTTCCCAAAAGGGAAAACATAGCATTTACAACATGACACATGACCTAGTAATTCCACCCCTAGGTAAATACCAGAGAAGTGAAAATATATGTCAATAGAAAACTTGTACAGACCCTGGCACCCTAAATCCACACCCACGCACATGCACGCCACATTCTCCACTTGGTGACCTTCAATGTGTCCTTCGATGTCCATTCAAGAGCCGTTCATTTGGTTACTAAACATAATTTTTGCAGTGAAAACAAAAAACAATTTTATTTGTTAAAATGTATCTATATATAAGTGTATGTGTGAAAAATAATATACACCAAAGAACAGAGGTGGTTCTCGGTTGGGGAAGGGTTATGAAAGTTTTTATTCTTTTTTCTGCAATGTTTTAAGTTTCTATAATGCAATGTATTATTTCATAATTAGAAAAAATTAGGAGACATATATGTGTATTTAAAAACATGTCCTTTTACTCTGTAAGTCTTCCCTGTCTGCTTCATTCATGTGTGTGTGTGCATGTGTGTGCGTGTGTGTCACAGTGCGCGTAATCTTGTATTACAGATAGTGATATAATTGCCTATCTTCTCCAACAGATGTTATATTATCTGAAGGCAGAAACCATCTCTAATTCATCATTCTATCCAACACCCAGAAACGACTGTCTTTGATTTACATAGTATATATCACTAAATATCAGTAAGTACGCTTTGCCTAAAGCTCTTATGAAAATTTTATTTTAGACTTGGCATCCTTGGAGGGAAAAGCAGTATAAATGCCACTGATGCTTCACATTAACATGTGGGATTACTTCTCTTTTGGCCCTGCTGGGCAGGCAGGCCCAGAAAAGACAGGGGCTGGAACCAGAAGGAGCACCTGACCCCCTGCAGAGTCCGGGTATGCTTTTAATTCAGGACTTAATACCTGCAAGGGCTCTGCTCAGTCAGCGAAAGCCGCCAGAACAAAATACTGCAAACTGGGCGGATGAAGCAATAGAAATGCGCCCTCAGTTCTGGAGAAACTGGGAGTCCAAGATCCAGGTCTGGTTTCTCCCAAGGCCTCTCTCCTTGCGGCAGATGGTCACCTTCTCCAAACCCTGGTGTCTCCCTCTTCTTAGAAAGACACAGTCTTAGCCTCGTGGGTTCCTTTTCATTCAATTGCCTCTTGAAAGGTCTTTCTGTGGTGATTGGGACTTCAGCAAATCACGTTTGGGAGGACACAATTCCGCCCCTCAGTCCATCCCAGTGAACACTAAGATATAGCCCTCTCCCTCTCACCAGGGCTGGGCTGGAAGGCGGCCTCCCTTCCAAGAGTCTTCAAGAATCCTTCTGACAGGGACCAGCAGGAGAGGGGCAAACGTTTTGCTTAAATCAAGGATGAACCCACCTCAGGCCAAACAGCGAATTTCAGAGCAAACACAAAACTGGCCCCCCACGGAGAGCCTCCCCTTGGTGCGCAGAGCTGGGGCATACGTACTACCTCACAGGGACCACACATCCTGGTCCAAGGGCAAGAGGGACCTGGCCTCAAGTCACAAGTACCTGCTGTCTGTTTCCTTGAAATGCGTCTATAAAGCCCCAAGCGCCTCACAAGGGGGTTGTGGGCTGAAACGGGAGGCCTTTAGTCTGTTTCCCCAGGGTGCCCAGGCAAGAGCTGCCACGGCCACACACACTCAGCTCCACCACCCAGTGGAGGGGCCACCAGCAAAATTTAACCTGCACTTCCCCCCAGTGTCTGTAAAACCAGGACGAGAAAGAACCCCACGCCTGAGAGGGCGCCTCTACAGAGAGGTGTGCAGTAGAAAGGTGTTTCCCGGCCTGGGCGAGGGTGGCGAAGCGACCCATGGGTCATCTGGTGCTGGGCCTGAGGAGAGGAAGAAGAGCGGCTGCATGGGCACCTAGCAGCCCCGGGTCTTGAGCCAGCATCGGGAACCCCGCAGCAAAGAGCCTTCATTTGCGGTCACCCTCAGACACTCTGCATCTGCACGAACAGCTTCATTGTCTCAGGGCAACGCAGCCTGGGGCCCAGCACCCCCTGACAAGGACTATGCTGAGGACAGAAAACCTATGGAATTGGTGCCACCAAGTGGTACAGAAAGCAACTGTCGTGCTGCCCGTCCACCAGCACCTCGTCCTTCGCTCCTCGCCTCTCCCAGCCGCCCGCGTCCTCCCTTGAAATTGCACCCACGAGCATCATTAACGAGGTGGTTGTCCTGAGATCTGAAAAGGCTGCGGCGGAAAGACAGGACTTTAAGGTCACATCTGACTGACTCCAGAGTTCCTCCCTGTGCTAAATCAGGTCAATGAGCGTATTTGTGTCAAATAAATGAGCCCGGTGGACGGCAGAGCAAGCAACCACAAGACTATTTCTCTCCGGCTTGCCAAACTGGCCCTGAGCAGGCTGCGGGCAAAGTTCGAGAAGCATCTCCTAAACTGCTGCCCAGATGCAAACCTCTCAGGGGACTCAGTCCAGCGAGGGGCTCTTCAGGCCTCTGAGACCCTCAGGATAGCAAACAGACTGCAGTTCACCCAGCGCCTGCCACTGGGGCCCACAGGACATAGGAGCATCCTTAAAAACAGAGGTCCTCATGCTCTCAAAGAGCATCTCGTAGGCCAGACGCCTGACACAGAGCTGGTTTCCGGGGAGCCCAAGCTGCCTTCAGTTAAGATGATCCTCCACCCCACACATCTTGCCAGGTGATAGACAGTCCTGCCCAACCGTTTCGTATTTATTTATTTTTTTAATTTATTCATTAGTGTTTCCCTGAAGTGAGTTACAGGCTTACGTATTTGGAGCAGGGCTTCTCAACCTTTCTCTCAACAAAGAGGAGTCTGCCCAGACAGCTTTTCTCCACCCCTGCTGAGGCAGGAATGTCTGTCACTAAGGCAGAATGTCAACGACTTTATTTGAGAAGAACAAAAAGTCTTTCTTCCCCCCATTGTGTAAAAATCAGTGCAGAAACGCAAAGCCAAACCTGGGTATAATCACCAAAGGGCTCTCGCATCTAACCTGGCCGATTCCAGAGGCCGGAGGATGAAGGGAAAAGGTGCACTTTCCTGCTTTGTAAATTAATTAGCTGTAATTAGACTGAATTCATCCAGCAGGACTCTACCCTAATTTATGTATGAATACAAAGTACATATTTCTGCACAAAATACAGTAAAACTTTACATCCCAAGCTGAATGGTAGCTATCCTTGGTGGCCTGGAGTCTAATCTGGCCCAACTTGCTTTCTTTGTCATTTTCTGCATTTAAAAATGGTATTTCCTACATTTCAAGGTTTCTGCTTGTAATTGCAAAAGAAGTGAAGGGGAAACCTTTTACTGAGCAGTGACTACAGGGGACCTTATTAGGAATTCTGCGATGCTCTGGTTTCTCAGGTGAAGCACACGTGGGTCATCTCACCGTGGATTAAGGGGGCTCCCTAGGATGGGGGTCTGTGTGCCCTGCCTAAGGGCGCTGTTTTTGGAATGGAGAATGCAGCAGCTGTTTTCACAGGTGCAGAGCGGGGAGACCTGATAAGTTGGTCCCAGCAGAGAAGAAGATGGTGTTGATATAAACTCTAAGAAAGAGGCAGGAAAGTATGAGCCCCAACTGAAATCTTCAAGAGAGGAGGAAGTTCTGGTTTGAGGGAAACCAGCCCCAGATGGCTGGTCTCCACCCGCCCTGTAAGAATCGACAACAAGGACAGGGCGCTGGTCTTGCTTTAAGAAGGGTGGGATCTTTGCTCCTCACAAAAGTCAGAATTTGGAATCTGCAAGCTATCTTAGCGATCTTGCTCAGTTGACAAATAAGGAAACCAAAGTCACGAGTCAGTTTATTCCAGGCATATAGATAATGCCTGTACTTCTGTCAATAAAATTAGGCTTCTGGTCACATCGTTCATACCCTGTTACACACATACCACACACACCCCTCCTTAGTAACGGTGAGGTGTGGCCATGAGTCTGGAATCTTGAATTTATTTGGCTCTCGCCAACCCCACTTTGGATTCTGTGATAACCTGGATGCCAGCTCATTGTGGCCTGCCTATACCACAGCACACACAAAATTTACAAAAGAATACAGCCAGAGACTGACGAGCCACCCATCAAAAACTCTGGCAACACCCACATACAAAAGTGCCTTCCTGGCAGAAATATTTTAGTCCTTATGAGTCCGTGGAATTTGTAGTCCTAAGATTATGAAAATGGACTCCCATTCAAGTATTTGAGTAATTAACCCATTCACCCACTGGTTATAACTGGTACGTTGTTTGGTTTATGAAGTGTAAGGGTGTGCTTTTGTTTGACACAAAGTCTAATGGCTCAGCTCTCACATCAAACACAAATCAGGCCCCACACACAAAAGTGAGAGGGTCTGCGGGGTCAGAGTTGGGCAGCCACGGGCCTCAGGCCACTCACAGCTGACTGCCCAGGCTGACTGCTCCTCTGGCATCCATGAAAGGAGACAGGACAAGAAAGGCAGCAGTCATGTGACCGGGCAACACCAGTGATTACCAGTTTCCCAAACTGTACCCCAAACTGTACTTACACCCTAACTTGGCAAAAAGAATCCACACAGGTAGAGCCTGGAAGGCAAACCACTGACATGACAGGCTGCAGGCAGGAAAGTCCTTGTGGGAAAACTCATGGCCCACCGGCTTCTTTTTATTTAATCATTACTACTTCCTCTGTGCTGGCTGGTCACACAGCGGCGAGTTTCCCAATGGACTATTGTGGCATTTCCTCTCCCTCCAGAGCTGCGAGTCTGGAGGGGTCAGGAGCTGTTGGAAACCTCCAGGTCACTCTGTCCCCAGAAGGGTACCCACCCGACACCCCGTGGCAGAGCCATCTCCTGGAGGCGGCACTGGCTGGTAGAGACCTGCAACAAAGTCGCTGGTCCTGTGGGATTTCAGGGTAATTTAATCAGCAGCACTTGAGTGCATCTGAAAGGCAGGGCAGGAGAATAATGAAGTCAGCACTCAGCTCCTGCGCTCTTCTGTTTAACCTGAGGGGGAGACGTAGCCAAGAGTAGGGCCTCTCCACCTCAGCACAGCTGGCCTTGGGGTCGGGCAGCTCTGGGCGACTGTTGCGGGGACTGTCCTGAGCACCGAAGGACAAGGAGCAGCATCTCTGGCCTCCATCTGGACCCTCTCCCCCAGCTGTGACCAAAAACTGTCCCCTGAAGCCCACTGCCCAATGGGATGGGCAGGCCACCGTATCTGAATGTAAATGGCCAAGCAAAACAGGGAAGAGGGCTCATTTCACTAGAAATTAAGTAAATACAAATTAGAACAGAGACTTGGCAGGAAAGAATTTAAAACTGGTACTGTGGGGTTCTTGAGGATATGGCAAGAGACACTCCCACACACCGTAGGTGAGACCAAATGTGGTGGAAATAGTCATTAGATCATTCTACAAATGTGTATACAAAAGCTTATCATCAATGTGTTACTCATAGCAGCAAAAAAAAAAAAAAAAAAAACACAAAAAATCTGGTAACAAGTTAAACGTCCTCAGCAGGGGATTAATACCACAAAACTGATACCATGTGGTCCCTCAAAATTCTAGTGACACCCGGCAGAAGACAGTAGACATCCACTCTCGGAATGTTTTCAAGAGAGAAAGTGACCTCGTTTCTCCTTAGAAAGTCAGGAGGGAAGAGAAAAAAGATTGGGGCTTATCTCTAGGCTGTGTGGTTTGAGATTATTACTTCCACCTTCTCACATTTCTAATTTATCTAAAGTTCTTTTTAAGCTTCAGCATGAGAGCTTTAAAAAGTACAAATAAAAATAACAGCCAGAGCTCTGTCATCTGGGTCCCCAGGGGCCCAGGGATCCCACGCCAGCCCGAGCAGACTCGACCTTGTGCCACGCACCGGCCCCTGCCCGGGGCCCTCACAGCCACCCTGAGAGGTGGGGCTGAGCCCACGTGACAGATGACGGGCCTGAAACTTGCACGAGGAAAGAAGAGGCCGAGGCCATGCTGCTGGTTAGCAGGATTCCCTCCCAGAAGAGCAGACCCAAGGAGCAACATCGCTGCACATTTACAACGTGCAAATCCCAGTGACGGGAAAATCTGTGCGCGGGGTCCTGCATCACCTCCTTGGCAGCCATACCAACTGACGCGGGCGCCCCGGAGTCAGCTGCGGGGAGCATGCTAAAAGCTGCAGAATCCTGTCAGCTGCATTTCCGAGAAGGGCCCCAGGGGCTCTGCCAGCCAGTCCTAGCATCCCGACCTCAGGCCACAAGGGCCAGGCCTGGCAGAGGCACTGGGGGGAGCCGGTGTTGGCGCCCTTTTCCCAATGGACTATGTGCCTCCTTCCCTGTTAGGACAGGGCGACAGATAACAGTGCCAGCAATGAGTGTGGAATTAAGATTTAGAATCGGGTAAAATGCTCTGAATTACCCAAACCCTGAATATTTAAATTTTTTGTATAAACTAAATTTGTTTCACCCCTAGCAGGTATCACACATTTTGCTAGGCTCTGGACACACTCAGGTACCTATTCTAGAAACCCCCAGTCAAGAGATCCAGGAACAAAGCAGCATGGGGAGCAGGGAGGGACGCGCGGATGAAAGGCTGGGGAGGCAGATGACAAGGGGAGGTCTTTCTGGGGCGTCACTGCATCGCCTGCAGCCTGGTGAGCTTCCAAAACAGCAAATGCCCTCATTTACTAAGTACAAAAAACATTCCAGGGCCAGTCGCAAATGACCTCTGGATTATTGGCCAGCGTGGTTATTTGTGCCACTCTCCCCTGCTTGAGCCTGGACAACTGAAATCTAGACGGTCTCCAGGGAGAGGTCCCATGAGTCAGCGCTAGAGCTGGGAGAGGTGGCGGGAAGGACAGCAGACCTGGAGGTGAAGCTTTTGCTTTGGTTCTGCCATTAAATATCAGCAGGGACTTGGGAAGTCACTTCAGTTTCCTCACCTTCAAGGTGGGGATACAAGCAAGCTTGACCCTCTTCCACAGCTGTGGGTGCTGCTTGCGAAAGCCCTGGAAACCCCAAACGTGCTGGTCAAGTGCAAAATAAACAGACTCGAGTAGCTCTGTGACAGAAACTGCACGGTCAATGTTACACATTGCTCAGGAGTTCAAATAAGCTCAAAGAAGGTTGATTCTGGTGACAATTGGCAGAGACATCAGACACCACACTGAGGGCTGAAAAGGCTGACACGACAGCCATGGACACACAAGTCTTCCCCCTGTCGCATCTGGCTGAGCGCTGGTGAATTCACACAGCCAATGCAATGCACACTGGGTAGATTTCTGGGGATCTAATGTTAAGAAAGTTTATTCAGGGGGACAAACTACTTTGGGAAGACAAGTGTATGAACTAACAGGAGTTAAGGGAAGTTATGATGCCACAGTACAGACACATACCAGAAGGCAAATGTGGTCCCAAGAAAAAGATCCACTGGGGAAAAAACCCAAACTGTTGAGAGCGATAGCGAAACCTGTGAACAGCCAAAAAGTGACAGAGACCGTGCCCAGTCCTGGGGTCAGGGAAGGCCACCAGGTAAGAGTGTCTGTCCCAGTGACTCCTGAGACCAGACAGTGGCCTGTGCGAGGGGCACGACCTCTTGGTCTGAGGACAGACACTGTTCACCTTGACCCAGAGAGACTTTATGTAACACTGGAAACGTGGGGGGGGGGGTCAACAGATGGCCCAGCCACCTGATCATTCACAGCACCCACTAAGGCTGTGAGTTTCCAAGAGCACCGTGAGAGAAAGTGAGGTTACTTCTCTGCAAATCATCAGAAACCAAGTCTCCACATGTTATGTCCCCCAGAGTGGGATGCTATAAAGGGTAGTCCGTTAGCCAGGTGCTACATGTAGCTCCGTCAAGAAATCGCCTTAACACAGGGCTTCCATGTGGGGGTGAGGGGAGGAGACTGCTGGGTTTTCCCGAGGTGCGCACTATCCCAGGCCCTTCAACAGAGGCACAGGACTGGGGGCAAAATCCCCAGAAGGTGGGTCAGGATCTCTGGGTAAGAGGGGGCACTGGCATGGGTGCGCAGCACAGTCAAAGCCCACTGGAAAGAGGCTGAGGGTACACAGTTGCAGGTACTGGAAAGCCATCCCAGCTTGGCACAAATGCAGCTTCGAGGTTCTAGATCATTCTACTGGGCAGGACACAGGATTCAGGGCCCACTCCTGAAGATGTTGCTAAAACAAAACCAAAAGCAACTGTACCTTGAGAGAACATCCACGTCCTAAGAGGTCAAACATTTTATCTGGGTAAAAGGACAATTTTAAGTCATAAAACTCAAGAACACAAAACAATAACAATTTTCATGAATATATTCAACTCTCGAGGCAAGACATTTTCCTATATAAAACATTATAATTTTCCCACCACTCCCAAGGAATCCAATAAATAACTTTACAGTGAGGCCCGGAGGAGAAGCGAGCGACCACAGGTCCTGCACCAAGCAGCAGCGCCCAGAGCACCCACGCCACGGGCCGGCCGCCAGTCATCTCTTTAGTGTGGCCGGCCGGGGTTCCACAGAACAGCTCCAGCTGGGAGAGCCGGGAGGGATGAGCCAGAGGACAACACAGACGCGGTCACAGCCAAGGTTTCCACACAACGCCCGGCTCTCAACGGGCCGGAGGCCGCCGCGGCCTGGCTTCAGGCTGCGAGTTCTTCAGCGTGGCCTCGCCCGGCAGCACATCTTCCGCACCCGTCACGCGGGAAAGAGTTCAGGGGGGCTCTCTCCGTAGCAGTACTTTGCTACGGGGTCCCTATAGGTGTTCTCGTGCTGCACGCTCTGTTGGCAAAAGGGAGACGAGAGCGTCATGAGAGCGAGCAGGGCCACACCCCTCCCTCTCCCAACAGCCAGGTCACAGCCACCTGGGCCTGGCCAGGGCCTGCCTCAGACTCCCCTGCAGGAGCCTGGCCGCGCCCACCTCCGATGTCACCGAAAGGCCCCGAGGCCCACGGACAGGGAGGAAGCCCAACACGGAAGCCAGCGGACAGCGTTAAAGCGAACACCACCACAGCGTGCCTGGCTCTTTTCATGTACACTAGTGAGTTCTTAATAACCTCACTGCGACCTGGGCAACTCAAGACAACCAATTTCTCTCAAATTATTTTCAGTTAGATGAAGACCTGACCCTGTGCTTCAAAGAAATTCAGTTCCTGCTATGGAAGTCTGCGGAGACGAAGGAGGAGCACTTCCGGTCGCTCTCCTAGTTTTATGTACCTAAAGATTTGGCACACAAGCCAAGTCACACAATGCCACACAAGCTTCATTTGGCGAAGCAAATTGGACGTGTGATTTAAAACAGAATCGTTCCTGATGACTAATTTTTCAGTAATTTGTTTTCATACAAGCAACTTGGGTTTTTGGCTGGTCTGGAGTTCATTAATTAGTCCAAGAGCAGTGCTTAACAGCTAAATTGTAAGTATTATTCCAAGTTACAGACAGACCGCCAACTCTTCCCAGTTTTGGGATGCCGCTATCAAAGCCAAGTGGTGACTGGGAAATCTCTTTACAATAAAAAGACAGTCAGAAAGTTCAGTATCTTCACCAAGCGCTGGACAGAACGCCTGGGTTTCATCAGTTCGAGAGAGAAAACACTCCATCTTTCCCACAGCATTTCTCAGAACGAGACACTGAATCAAAGCGAGTGGCCAGAGTGGCTTCCTCTGCGCGCCCTTTCAAGCCCATTCAAGTGGAAAGCGGCCTCAGCACAAGAGCGTCAGGAATTCTGTGTGTGCAAATGCTTGTGACATAATCCCCGAAACATCGACCGGTGATGCTGAAGCACGAAGAGCAAGCCAGAGACAGAAAGACAGGCGTAAAATCAACAAAAGATGGCCTGCAGAACCCAGGCAACAGGCACAAGCGTTCCCGAGAATGACGACAAATGAGTCCATTTCTCATGCCCAGCCAAGCACAACCTAGGAGGCGCCATGCACGGAAGCCGGAGCGTGTGCAGAACCAACGCACCTGGTGACTTTACCAGCAGCAGGTGCCATGTCCAAGCCCCCAGCAAAGCATGCCAACACATATTAAGAGCTCAAAACCTACAGATTGATTCTGTGTTTTTAAACACCCCTTGCCCCCTCCCCTTGAGAAGGTAGTAGGACAAACTACTACTTACTCTGAACCAGTGTGGCTGAGAAGTCTCAGTCAAATTTCAAAGTCAGAAGAGAACTTCCCTCAGGAATTGGATTATTAAAACTCCACCCCGACTTAAAATAATTTAAGCTCCCACCGAAAAGTGCAGGCCTACCACTGGGCTAGGGGATGCAAGCTGATTAGACTCTGAACAGATATAAACACTTTCAAGTTTTCTTCTAGGCCCTGCCCATCCCCCAGCTACAGGCCTCACAGCTACTGACCTGGGACGAGGTCCTGCATTTAGCCAAGCACAATTCAAAGTGATCCTCCACTGCCATGAAGAGGTTCTGGAAGGCCACAGCTGCCCGGTTGAGGAAGCGCTCCAGGAGCAGTTGCTATGGAAACAAAAGTTGGCACCTGTAATAACTGCAGACTAAGCCAGCCCAAGGTAACCTTGGCTATTTTTCCTAAACTAAGAGAACGCTGAAAGGGCCGGGGTGGGGGTGGGAAAGTGCGTGCCGATGGCCACACGATGGTCTGCTCTGCAAAAGCACAGCATGCAGGTGACTGGGGTCCCTGCCTTTCCTCAGAGATAGAGGCCACTTCCCAGCAGTAATTCCTGACACCTACGAAGTTCCTGTCTCAGTTCTATGTTCAAAAGGCTCTCACCCAAACAATCCCATGCTTAGAAAACAAAGGCAAAAAGAAGGGCACCGCGGCCCGAGGAGAAGCTCTGACCTTGTTGGGCTGCAGGCAGCAGGAGACGCAGTGCTCGTAGGCGCTGCAGCAGCCGTTGGACAGGCAGCCGTCACAGCAGAACTGCTTCGTGCTCGCCATGCTGACGTCACAGCAGCCGTTCACCAGCAGGGCCTTCCTTTCGCAGACGTATCCTGAGGTGAGAGACCAAGCTGAGCATCAAACCAGAGTCCTCCCACCTCTCCACCTGGGAGACCGCCACGCGGTTACGGAAACAACAGAATCAGGGGGCTGAGGCAGCCCATGTGCCAATCCCGGGGGCAGAGCCTGTGGCCAGGTCTGCTTCCCAGGGCCGGGGTTCACAGGACACCGGGATGGCCAAGTTATAACCAGGCTGGACGTGGCTCTACCTAAAGCAACCAGTGAGTGTGCTACACAGGTCCGATCCCACCTCCCCGTAAAGTCCCGCCTGCGCTGTGCCGTTCTCACTATGTGAGTCAACCTTTCATGTATGCCTAACAAGAAACACCATTCTCCGTGAAACAAAAATCTGAAAACAGGAAAATTCACAGCATTTCCCCAAAGTGAAAGCTTTATGGATTTAAAAAAAAAAATCCCACTTTACAAATATCTTTTAAATGCTTACCATTCATTTAGTAGTTCGAGGATTTTTTTTTAAATAGAAGTCGTCATGCCTAACCTTTACAAATTGAGACTGCTGTTCCTAAGCACGCATGCCAGAGCCCCCAATATCCCTCTGCAGTATGTGAGTCCTCTAATACCCAAGGAAGAAAGAACATCCAGTTCTTGCCACTCCCATAAATGTCATCTCAACACATCTCCGATCCTGTCATCCTCGTGCTCAACTTTCAGGAAAGACTCCCTTAAAAAACCTAATTTATCGCTCAGTGTGCGAAATACGACATTTCGCTACATCCTTTTGGGAGTGAGGCAGAAAAATGTATGGAGAAGTCCGTGAGGGACACCTCTGGCCCTTGGGAGCCTCCCAGGTGCGCCCCGCGCTCACAGGTACCGCAGGGCCCGCGGGTGCGGAGCAGCTGTTCCCAGCCTCATTCCATTCCAGATGCCCCAGCTCTGCAGTCCCCAGAGAATGAGACTCAGTAAAGCAGGAGGTTGTTGTTTTCAGAAACTACTCTGGAAAACACAGAATGTGCAGGAGCAGGAGGGACAAGTAAAATAACAGCGGAAGAAACTAAAAGAGCCTTCACTTAACACAGGGGAAACTGAGGTTTTGATACAACCAGATGCCAATTTCTATGAGCACTGGTGCTTTTTGTTCTTGTTAACTATGCTGTTGTGCCTTCTAACTTAAGAGAGAATGACTCTAAAATGTTTCTGGGATTCTTCCTAACTATTCTTACTTATTTTTCCCACAGGGATGATAAATAAACATGCAAAAAATCCAAATAAGCTAAAATTGTGCCCCAAATGACAAAAACACAGCATTCCTGTCACCTGTGTCAAGAAGATGTAAAAATGACAGGACCTAAACTCCTCCTGTTGAAATGACCCTCCTTTTCTTTACCATATGGCCAGTGTCGGCTGCGCAGGCTTCCCGCCCCCGCCCAGTGCCAGCTTCCAGTAGGCAGCCTTCAGACTAAGATCCCTCCAACTTCTGGAAGAAAGCTCAAGATTTCTCCTCTTGCACTACTGCTTCCCGCAGGAGCCTTGTAAGACCACAAACCCTGAGTGTGCTGGTATACACTAGGACATCGACTTCAAAGTCGATTTGGTGGTCTTATTTAGTAACCTGTTACGCTGATAATATTTGTGACAGTACTTGCTGGCCTCAACAAATACATTCTTGCAAGTTTTCTTTACTAAACTGCTTACCATCTCCACATTCATGGAGGTAAAATAGTATCTATGGTTCTTGGAACTTTTATTGATTGATTCTTGGAATTTGTTACTCAAGAAGCCTGAGAGTCTCTATCTCACTTGAATTAGTCAGAAAAAAAGTTATTCTTTTGCTAGCTATGACAAGTTGTTTTCATGACCTAATACTTAACATTAAAGTTAAGGTGTAAGACGTTGTGCGTTCTCACTAGGCAGCACAAACAACACAGCCTGTGAGGAAGAGAGCTCTCCACTCCAGGCCCACCCCAGGCCCGGCTCAGTCCAGGTCAGTGTGCAGGCAGCCGGGTCACCTCCAGCTCAACTCCGTGTGCGGCTTCCCTCTAACCGCTTCCTCCATTCCCAAATAACCTAGGCGCTGGTTCAATGACCTTGAGATACTTTTAGGAAAACTGGGGGGTGGAAGGAGCTAGTTTGTTTGTTTTTGCTGGGAATGTGAAATTTTAAGAAACAACAGAGTATGTAGTTTTCATTTTAAAGGCAAGCGAGAGTCTTTATTTTGCTGCACTTCATCACGGACACATGAAGAATAAAGTGATGGCTACCTGTATCAACGTCATCTCATAACCCATTTGCTCTGAGACTCTTTGAAATAGAGTAAAATTTACTATTGCAAACAAACCAAGCAGATTATTTGCAAACCAGTTGAAAAAAGAAAAAAGACCAACCAGGGAACTCTGAACACTGGCTATTAACGTTAATTACAATTCCTTTTCCTGGTGTGATCATGGTATCACACTACGGTTTAGAAAAGAGCTGTAAGCAATCCTGGGTAAGCTCCTTAATCTCCTGGTGCCTGTGTCTTTACCTCCGAAGTGGCGATAGCAGTAACTACACCTCATAGGACCACTGCAAAAATTCAAGCGAGATATTCAAGAAGAGCTTTTTGCCCTGTGCCCAGCAAGCACTCAGAGCTCAATGTGGGTACAGCATTTGTGGGAGTCTCTCTTTGAGAAGACTGAGCCAGACTTCAAGTGGTAAGAGCTCTAGCAGGTTTCTAAGCTAACCACCTCACCATCACAGGAAGCAAGAAAACTCTGGAAAAAGACATCAAAACAAGTACACAAATATTTAAGAGCAACACATCCCTGAATGGGTATACACATCTTAAAATTATCCACTCAGTCCATCAGTCAGCAAGTGCATTTTCTAAGTGCCAACACTACACAGATGTTATTCAGATCACCAAGGACAAGTTCACCATCAAGAGGAGATCAATAAGATCTGAAGATACCAGCACTGGGAAGAGACTGGCAGGAAGCAGTCTCGGGGCTAACACCTGACAAAATGCTAAAACTGTAAGTCACAGGAACTTAAGGTTAGCGTTATCCGGGCCTCCCTGGTGGCGCAGTGGTTAAGCGCTGCGCTGTGGAGCTGTTGGCAGCGGAAACACGTGTTCGATGCCCAGCCGGGGAGATGCCCACCTGGCGCGGCAGACGGCTCCTGCCTCGCCCGCTGCTCCCCTCAGCAGTGTATCTCCGTTGATCTGCCTGTTCTGCTCCCCACTCTGTCTCTGGTGAACCCTCTTGCCGCCCCACACTTCTGGCCTGTACCCCATCTTGTATGCATAAATAAATAAATCTTTAAAAAAAAAAAGTTAGCGTTATCAAACCAAGTTTCTCTGACATTGCAGGGACCCTTGAATGAGTAACCATGAAAAGCCAAGAAGGTGTGAAAATATTAAAATGAACAGAAGGAAAAAGGCCATTTAGAAGAATCCCAACTTAAACAGCCCTGCAAACAGCCATGCCAGAGTATTTCACTGGCCAGGAGGAGCAGAGCCAGCCTCACCCAGCTCATCAGTGATGAGGTGCTTCCCCTGGATGGAGTTCCGGCACTGGTTGCTGGACCGACTGCTGTTGCCCAAGTTAAACTGCACTTTCCACGGAATGGGCTGATCCTGGTCTTGAACCTGGAGGAGATTCCGATCTCTCACTGTCCTTTCCTCCTACAGAGACCATAAATGAGAGGGTAAAGGCACATATCTTGCATTTTCACCAATTTTTCACAGAAACACAGTAAAAGGACAGAAACATCATAAAACAGCAAGTAGTGCAGGAATCTGCACTGCCCTGGTCTGAGCAAAGTCTGGGCCAACCTCATAAAGTTAAAGACAAAGTAAACCTGTAGAAAAAATATATTAGAGCTGTTCTTCAAAACTGACACTTCTGTAAAGGACTTTGCATTTGTGGGGGTAAGGAGCAAACTCTGGGTCCAGGAAGGTGGTCCTGAATGAACGCAACCCCCATCTCCATGTTTAAGAGATCTCAGGCATCAAGGACAACTCCCAGCATGCACTGAATCTGACTTCCTGAATGGGGGGGGTCACTGGGAACTGGGGTGAAGTTAAGCAACTGCACTTTGTTTATAGCAGGAGGAGTGAGGGCTTGGGCGCTCTTGCTTCTCTGGCTCCGCCGTGCATCCAGGGACCTGGAGGAGAGACATGTAGAGACACTTGGAAGAGACAAGTGGGTGAGAGACAGGGGGCTGCTCCGGCCCCTGGGAGAGACAAAGATGGTCATTATCTTGACTTCATGTTGCGTCAGTGTTACATTTTGAATTTTTTTCTCTCTCCTGTCCCAGATCCCTGGGATTCACTTAAGCCCTTTCTTGGGGGTCCCCACTAGAAGATGCCTTACACTGAGGTAAGCGTTTGGGCTACAGCGGCTCCACTTCAGGCAGAGCCCATTGGGCTGGGCGTTTGCCTGGAGGGGATGGGTAATTTTCAGTTTTACTGGGAATATCATCACTTCTCCCTCGATGAACTCTAATTCTACTAAAAACCTATCACAGTAAGTGTACACTTCTTTTTGCCTTTTTGTGCGCAAGCAGTTGGACCTCCTTTAGAGACTGCACCCCCCCAGTTTGGGCCCCTCCCCCAGCAGCACACTAACGGACTGAATGCATATTATAAATGTGTCTGAAAGTGTTAATTTTGTGAAAAAAAATTGGGAGGGGGAAAATTTTGAACTTTTTCTTTCTGGGGGCAAATTCTTTTAAAAATGTTCATATTAAAACAAATATATTATAAAATAGAGTGTAAAATTTAAATACACTTTTAAGAGAAAACTTCTAAGAGCTTTTTCAATTGTCATCTCAGACAATAACCAGACCTGTCTAGAGCACCAGGTCTTACACAGTTACGAGGGCTTCAGTGTGTAAACGTGGGAATACAGTCAGGCACCTCGTAACAACGCTTCGGTCAGCAGACCACATAAATGACAGCGGTCACCCAGCCCAGGCATGTAGCATGTGCACCTTCTAGATCTGTCTAAGATGACATCTGACCAAGGAAACTCCTAACGAGGTGTTTCTTAGTGAGTTTCTTCCCATTTAGTAAGGCATGAGTATACAGGAATAGAGGCTGATTTTAGGGGCAAGAACAACATCAATTTCCAAATTTCTCTGATTAAAAAATACTGACTACGTAACTCTTACGACCTATTTTTCCTTATGAAAGATGAGAATACTCTAGCCAGCCAGCCATTTACCCAAAAGTGAAGTGCTACCATAGAGGGGACCTTTTCCTGTCTCTAAGTTGTGGTCTCCAGCTTTCAAATTGACTTTTCTTTACTATTTAAGAAGCTGAGGAGGAAGGTGTCTGAGCGCCAGAAAACAAGCCAAGCATGAGACAGCATCTTCTGAATTCTGTAGCCTTTTGTTGAGAAACAATCATAAAAGACTCCCTCCAAAAGGCTTCTATATCCTTTGAAAACACTGTACAGTCCAATGGAGTTCTGTGGCTTTGACCACTAAGGGCGGTCTGTCAAGTGTGACAGTTTGAGCAAAAGGGACTTAAAAGTTTGATGGCAAAGGTTTCATACTTTTTAAAACAGAAAAGATGTTTGTATAGTTGCTAGATTTCTTTAGGGAAGTAATCAGGAAGAGTGATTAATATTTGAAATAGATGCTTTGGTGCAGTAACACATTTTCTATCCTAAAGACAGCACCGGTGTGTAAGGTACACCAGCAGGTGTCCTGCAGTCGGCAGCAATGGTAGAAAAGGCCTGGAGACCCAACAACAGAGAGGTGATGAAATAAACCCCAGAAGAACTATGGCCAGTGCAAAAAAACCTAGACACCACTGACAGGTATTTACCTGGAGTCCTTAAACGGAGCTTGCATGGTGGATTATGTACAGACCTTAAAACAAATTCGAGTTCCTGAGCCAAACTGAGTGGATGGGACCAGGGAATCCATAACTTCAAGTGTATTTTAAATACACACACAGGCTTGCAGACCACTGCTCATAGTACATTAAGTGAAAAGAGTAAGTCACAGAAAAATGTGCAATAGTAACACACACTATTTCATGAAGATAATTACAAAAATATACACATACAGGTTTGTAAGACCCAGGACAAAGGGATGGAAAGATACACTACAGACAATTAACACGGAGGGACACAGATGATTATTAACCTTATTTTTTATCTTTGAAATAAGTTCATTTTAAGTTTAAAATAAAATGATAAAAATAAAGACACTATGAAAAACAGGCCTGCCACTACCAGGAGACAGCAAGGCAAGGATGAGAGCTCTGTGCTCTCCTTACAGCTTTTCTTCAAATCTGTAACTATTCCACACAATGAAAAGTTTAAGGAAAAAAAAAAAGCATGATTACAAACATTAAAAATGAAAATTGCTCACAATCCCATCGTTTAAATAAAGGTATATGTACTTCTGCATATTAACTTCTAGCCTTTGACCCCAGCATTTGTACTACAAATTAGGGTGCTTTACATCCAGCGCCTCTTGACACTAATTGCATGGGAACCCATTCAAGTACCTACATTATCTTGATAATCACATTTTCAAAGCTACACAATCATCTATCATGTTGATGCGCCATAACTTAGTAAACACATCCTTTCCAGACCAACATTCAAGTCCACCCCAGGTTTTTGTTACGGTAGACAGCACCGCATGAAAAATGTGGAGTTTTTGCTTTTTCTCTTGAACAATTTGCAGTAATTCCTAAAAGCAACAGAGTGAACACTATATAGTGCCCAAGAACTTCCCCACAGATGCATATACCACTTGTGATATTACCACCATTTAAAGAAGCATTTATAGCTTTGCCACCACAACACAGGTATTGGATGTTGTTCTTCAGTTTACTAAATGTAAAATAGCCCCTTAAGGTGGCTTTCATTTCTAACCTGCCCCTCCCTCTTGTTTCTTTTTAAAGAAAGAATTGGCACTAGCAGGAACAAGGGGGGTATACAAAAACAACATCTGTCCTCCTCAGGTAGTGCAAGAAGAGGAGCGAAGCACAGAAGCCTTGGGAACACAGGCGCGCACTGCTTACTACTGTAAATTCACTCCTGCTCTGCTGGGACCACAGCAGTGACCTGGGTGATCAGCTATGTGCAAATTAACCTGAGCTCCAAGTGCCACCCTAGATAAATTAATAGCCATAAAGACTATTAAGAGGCAACTCAACACACAGTAAACTGGGTCCATCGTAAGGTTAAAAGTGCTCTTAACACTACTCTCAGACTATCCTGTTTTTCTTCCTGAAAGAAAAGAGTTCACAGACAAGGGCGTCCCGGAAGGACCTTTTCCACATAACTGTTTCTGGTAAACAGGAAATCAATTCTCCCAGCACTTGAACTTGTTTTCAAACGTAAATATTCAAGACCTTGCCAAAATGACTGTGTAAGAATTGTACAATCAAAAAGGATGCTAACAAGAGGTTGTGTACGACATAGCAGCAGCTGGAATGAATGAATGAACACATCTGCCTTCCTGAAGGTCCAGTCTTGCAAGTGTGAAGGGGCTCTGAGGGGATTCCTTCGCTGAAAAAGTGGTTTTGAGCCTTTCCCTAACTGTTCCATCTACCCCATCAGATTGTCTCAATGTTAAGCTTTTATATATACCTATACTCATTCACAATCCATTCCATTCAAAAGCATCAATTACAGTGCTTACAAGGCCCTCTTACAAGGCTTTAAGCATGTATGGAGATAAAGGAAGTCAGGCTCTCTAGTCTCAAAAAGCCTCCAGAGTTAGCTGACAAAGGAGCTATGCACCAAAATCACGCAATCAACCAGGCACACGTCCACATGCAGCACCTTGAGTACAAAGAGCAGGAACAAAAAGGAGAAAAGAAAAAAATTACACACACACAAAAAGAGAATCTTCTTCATAAACTGTAAGGCGCTACAGAAATGTTTTCATTAATGTAAGCTACTCAGCTGCTGGTTTTTAAGGCTTGTATTAATAACTGTCCTATCTACTTTTCAGGGGTGAGATCGGAAGGGTCAGATGAGATAAATGCACTTTAATAAGTGGTAAAGCACTTAAACAGAAGTCCTCGTTGTCACTGAAAGATGTGCTTATGAATCTGAAAGCGGGGGGCGGGGGGGGGGGTCGTGATAAAGGCCAGAAGGCATCCCAAATGCTTAATAGTTGGAGAACAAATGAAAAATTTTAGCTATAAAAATTGTACTTAATGAAGAGCTTTTAGAGATGGGGAAAACATGAAAGAGGATGCCCAACCACACAAAAACAGTCTGAAAATGACAAGACATGCCCAAACGCACACAGTGAGCCCTCTAGCGGGTGAGTAACCCCTTTCTTCCTTCAGCCTGTGCGGTACTTCACAAACTTCCTGAAAAATATATGTACCTTGTTGACCAGTGAAAAACAAAACAACAGGGCCTCCCCGGTGGCGCAGCGGTTAAGCGCTGCGCTGTGGAGCTGTCGGCAGCGGCGACGCGGGTTCGATGCCCGGCCGGGGAGAATCCCACATGGTGGGGCAGACCTCTCCTGCCTCGCCCGCTGCTCCCCTCAGCAGTGTATTTCTGATCTGCCTGTTCTGCTCCCCGCTCTGTCTCTGGTGAACCCTCTCGCCACCCCTCGCCTCTGGCCTGTACCCCAGCTTGTATGTATAAAAATAAAAAATAAATCTTTAAAAAAAAAACAAAAAAACAAAACAACAGCTTAGCAACTCGCTCTTGAATTATTACATGGAGTATCTAACTTGACGCCAATTTACATACAATTTCCTCACAGCTGAAGGGCCTGGTCTATTCTCAAAGAGTTATGCAAATAGCAGAGACTTTTGGGAACTGTCCCTCCTGAACAAGCAACAGAACATGGACTCCTGTGAGGGGACCTCTAAGGACCCTACGACTCCCCGCCTGGAACTGCTTTCATGTCAGCTCAAATACCCCACAGTTAGGCCACTCTGCACCTCGCTCTGCATCCTTCCTATCATAAGCTATTATGGGAAATCACTTTCCTACTTGAAATCACTGTCCCTTACTCCCGAGAAGAATATGGGCTTGTAGGGGGATGACCCCGTCTGCTGTGCCGCCCAATGTTGCTCGTCGTGTGGCAGGCAGTGCCCCGCACACAGCTGGTGTTCACTGAACATTTGCTAACTAAATAGGCCCAAGTCACTTGGCACCACTCACCATTCCCAATCCTCTTCCCCAGTGCATCCCCACCAATGTCACTCGTTTCTCCTGCACTCCCATCTGCAATTCAACTATCCCCCAAAGCATTAATTAACGGGAAAACCAAAGAAAAGAGGAATTCAAAGCAGTAGAGGATAATCAACTATTCTCTAGGCAAAAAGGCTGCCACATCTGCTCTGTGAGTTCATGGTCTCACTGAGGCAGAACTCAGGATCATCTGTAACTTTAAAGTTTTTCAGTCTCTTCTGACTAAATCCTAACCCCCACCCCCCCACCCTGCCCACTTCCACCCCCTCTACAGCACATCCACTTACAGAATCCAAAGGCCAGGCCAAATGGAGCCAACTCGCTGGGCGGAGAGCACAGGAGAGCATCGGCCACACAGGGACAGACAGCGCTGCTCCAAGATTCTGGCCCCAAGGACCCCTTCCATATACAATTACAAACTAGCGAGGCCCCAATAAGTAGGCTTCCGAGGGCTATGGCTACTGGTATTTATCATATTGGAAATTAAAGCATACATTTTAAAAGTATTCTAAATAAACTTTCACTCGTTTAAAAATAACGATGAACCCATTGTCAACAGTCTGCTTTGTGGGGAAAATGTTTTTCAAAACAGAAAAAAAGAAGTTTCATGAAAAGAGAAAGCATTTTTATATTTCCGCAAGGCTCTTTCATGTCTAGCTTATGGAAGACAGCTGGATTCTCACACTCCCTCTGCAATCTGACACAGTATGTCGTTTGGGTTGAGGCATTTGAAAATCCACCTCACATACATGTGCAGCTGGAAGAGGGAAGAGTGTTTTAATAGCTTCTTCAGATAATTATGGATATTCTCTTCAATGCTACATCAAAATTTGATAAAGTAAAGTTTCTTAAGAGTCCACTGTAAGAAAGCAGCCTGGCAGTTCCTCAAAAAGTTCAACAGAGTGACCCCATGGGCCGCCAATTCCACTCCTAGGACCAAGAGAATTGTAAACATACTTGCAAACAAAATCTTGCACACCAATATTCACAGCAACACTATTCATAAAAGCCAAAAACATCCATCAGCTGACAAGTGGATAAAATGGGGAAGATGCAAGCTATGAAATAGTACGCAGACATGAACATGAATACTGACACGTTATCGCATGAACAAACCCTGAAAACACTAGCGAACTGAATGACGTCAGACCCAGAAGACATTCACATGAAATGTTCACAGCAGACAAACGCAGAGGCAGAAAGTGGTCTGCAGGTTGCCAGGGGCTGTCAGATAGGGGACACGGAGGGTATTGTTGAAATGTTTCTTGGTGTTGCTATAAGTATGGGGGAATTAGAAATATGTAAAACAAAAACTGTGCCAACTGTTTTGGGACTCAAACATTCCCTCCCCACCTCCCCAGAAAAACCTGATTATGGCCATAGATCAATTTTTAAAAAAAATACACTGTAGTTAAAAAAAAAATGACAATAGGTGCACTGGAGGGCTTAAAAGACTGCAGGGAAGGTCACATAGTAAACAGAGTCAGATTCAAGACATGAAAAGAGAGGAGTGAGCCAGAGTGAGAAGAAGGCATCCCAGTTAAAAGACTCACTTGTTTGTTCCAATATTTGAGTACCTGTGAAGTGCCTGGCAGTATTCTAGGGGCTGGGGACCTTCGAGCAAAAACAAGACAAGGTCCCTGGTCTCAAGAAAATTACTCTTTTGAAGGGAAAGTGAGGGATAACAGATAAACAAGTAAATGAACAAGAACTTCTCAGTTAGTGATTCTGACCACAAAGAAAATACAGCAGGCTTATGGCAAAGGAACTTAAGTAATTTAGACTATATCACCCAGTGTGGCCTGACCTGACGTGACATAGGAGACTCACCAGCCAGAGGTCCTGGAGCGGAGTCTGGAGTTTTATCTCAGTGCAACAGGAACCCAAAGAAGAACCGAACCCAGAGAAGTGCCATGACCAATGCTATAAAGATTATCACCCCTGCTGCCGGGCAGAGGAAATCTGTTAGGGGACTACTGTAGTGGTCCAGACGAGAAACTGGCAGCACGATTTAAGGAGACAGTTAGGAGACATCAACAGATCCAGAAAACACTCTGGAGGCAAAGGCAATGACTTGGATGTAGGGAGTGAACAGTGGAAGAAAGAGAAGTTGGCATTTGTAGCTTGAAAATATAAATGCTACTCCGTGAGCCTGGGCTGACTGGGGTTGAGTAAATGTTATCGGTAAGGAGCAAGAGCTCTGTTTCCGTCAAGCCTAAGAAGCCCCTACAACACATTCAAAAAGACATTAAGCAGATGATCACATATAAGAATTTGGGGTTGGGGCCTCCCTGGTGGCACAGGGGTTAAAATCTCAGCACTAACAAGCTATTGCCAGCCACTACAGCATGAGTTCAATCCCTGGCCAGGCAGTGAGCTAACCCACATGGCACAGACCTTTCCTGTCTGGCCCACTGCTCCCCTCAGCAGTGTATTTCAGTAGATCCACCTGTTCTGCTCCCCGCTCTGTCTCTGGTGAACCCTCTCGCCGCCCCACGCCTCTGGCCTGTACCCCAGCTTGTACATGTATAAATAAATCTTAAAAAAAAAAAAAAGAACTTGGGGTTACCTGGCCAGGTCTCAGCTAGAGTTATAAATCAGGGTATTAAGAGCAGACCTAGATGAATCAATGCACAGAGATCACGTGGGTTGAGGAAGGAGAAAGGCAGAAGTCGGAGCCCTGACCCTCAACAACATTCAGAGGCCCACCAGACAGAGAGGGACAAAATGTGACCATGAAAAGGTGGCAGAGAACACAAGTCACAAAAGTGCTATAGCTCAGGAGTGTCACCCACACATCCAGACGAATCCAAAAGGCTTACAATACGCAACACCCAGTCGCCGGTCTGTCTGCCAAAGTGGGAGTTGGGATACAGTTCTCTGTCTTTCCTTTTCATAGCTCCCCAGCCCCAACAGCTAAATCTAGAGTGGCCACATGGTTTACTTACCTTCTCTTTTTTTTTTTTTTTTTTTTTTTAAAGATTTATTTATTTATACATACAGCTGGGGTACAGGCCAGAGGCGTGGGGTGGCGAGAGGCTTCACCAGAGACAGAGTAGGGAGCAGAACAGGCAGATCAGAAGTACACTGCTGAGGGGAGCAGCGGGCGAGGCAGGAGAGGTCTGCCGCACCATGTGGGATTCTCCCTGGCCGGGCGGCGAACTCGCATCGCTGCTGCCGACAGCTCCACAGCCCAGCGCTTAACCGCTGCGCCACCAGGGAGGCCCTACTTACCTTCTCTTCTTGCCTATATTTTATTTATAAATTTGAGGCGTCACAGTGACAAGAGGAGCTTTCAATAACTACACCAGATCATCAGCACAAACCAGAGTTGTCCCTGGTACATCCTGGGGGCTCATCCCTTCTAAAAACCTAAACGTTCAAGTTGGACTTGGAAACAAACTTACTAACGCCCTAGGGATCATTTCCTACCAAGCACCCTGCCTTTTCTCCCAGAAAGTCTCCAGTGGGAAAAAAGACTAAGACGGTGAGGAGGTGACAAGAAAATCCCACCCAAGCTCTGCAGGTAAAGGGTACCTCGTGGGTGCGATTGAGTCATCTAGGTGGACTATAAGCCCCCAGATTAAATGGAGTCCAAGCAGGACTGCCCAACCCCCCAGAAGTGCCGCGAGGCTGCAAAGAGAGGTGCATGCCCGTCTTCGCGCAGGACCCGTAGAGGCACGCAGGTGGCTCTAAGGGTAGTAACCACGGCCCCGGGTTCGAGTCCCAGCCCTGCCCCGGCCCGGCAGCGCCTTCTTGTCGGGACACCCACGAAACGTGCTCAGTGCCGGGACAGGCACGCCAGCCCTGGGACAGGCGCCCCGATACTCAGACATAGAGGCAGCGTGGCGGCAGTGACAACACCCCTGACCCCAGAGGGCAGCGGGGCGGCCGGGAGAGCGAACGCGAAGGGAGGGCGGTCACTGACCTGCTTGAAGGTGCTGGTGAGGAAGTAGACGAGTGAGAGCCCGAAGACCAGGGCGAGCACCCACCTCTTCCGCAGAAGCCGGCGCCACACCATGGCCGCCAGGTTCACCATCCCGGCGCGCAGCGGGGCAGGCCCGGGGCCCGGGCGGCATGGCCCCTACGCGGTCCGCAGCCTCATCTCTACCGGCGACCGCCGGCGACCCCCGGCCCAGCCAGCTCCCGGCAGCCCCTCCGCACCGCCCCCATGTGACCCCGGTCTCGCTCTGCCTCTTTGCTATTGGGTCCTGAGGAGCGGCGTCTTTTTATTGGCTGGAATCCGGGAAGGAGGCGGGCAATCGTGTGCGTGCGGCGCGAGTGGCTGTGACAGGGTCCTAGCGCCGGTCGCGCCACCTGGGGAAGCACCGCAGCAGAGGCCGGAAGCAGTCGGAAGTCACGTGGCTCCCGGGCCGAGCGAGCGATTGGCTTGGGAGGACGCGAATGAAGCCGCTGTGATTGCTGAATTGTCTGGGCAGGTAAAAAGAGAAACCCCCCCCTTTTTTTTTCCTCTTGTAGTCTTCTGCCCTTGAAGTCCTTGGGGCGTTTTGCGCTGAATGGTGGTTGCAGGAGTGAAAGATGCACTCGGCTTTGCGTCCCAAGTGCACCTCCCTGCTACAGTGCACATAAAGCGGGGATGCTCTCGCTCTCATTTCGGTGCGGCGGTCGTATAACGGCCCGGGGGCGCAGTTGAAATCGTCGCCTGCGTGGGAAAGTCTCGGGGTATCCTTCCTAGGGATGTTGTACGGTGCATGGAGCTGAGGGTTAAAGGCGTTTCACTCAGCTGTTGTGATGCTTCCCACGTGTAAAAATATATTCCAGAACTTGATGTTGGGGTAATTATGTACGGCCTGCTTCCAAGGGAGACTCTGAAGCCTCTTTGAAAGCAAGAAAGTAGAATCTCGGGCATAGGACTTAGAAGGCCATGTCAAATTGGTGGATGGAAACTTTGGGACCCTGTGTTATTTTCCCCATGGATTTGCAAGTGATGAGGCATCATTGGGAGGAGAGGCATTGAGTTTGGGGGGTATTGTGAGTTTTTGAAGAATGTTTTCATAATGAGCTTTTCTTCATATATGAAGATGGTACTAGTCACCCATTTCTTAGTTGATTATCCAAAAGACGAGGAGGGGGTGTTATCTTTCTAATCTTGGTGACATTAGTGCTGTTCCCTGAAGAAGGCTAGTTAGGATTAGCAAGTCATTTAACAGCCAGTTATGGTTGGTTCTGGACTAAGATTCGGATCCCATCTGTGGTCCAGGTACAAAAAAAAAAAATTTAAGGAGGCTCAACTTGTTCATGGGAAGTCTGAATCCTTTATTTCTTCTCTAGGGTAAAGGGAGCAAGGGAGCCAGAAAAAGGTAACTGAGAGACCCAGAGATGATTTATTCATTGTATAGGTACTTGGCGTGTGCTCCTCTGTGCCAGCCTGTGTTCTAGAGGTAGAGGGGTGAACCAGGGGGACAGGATCCCTGCTTTTGTGGCATTTACATCCGAAAGGGACAGATGATAAACAAATTAACAAACATGTAAATAAATGATAAGTGCTATGAAGAAGCTACAATAGGGCAGTGTTACAGTGGTCAGAAGGGTGAGAAAAGACCTTTAGGAGGAAGTGACATTTGACTGAGGGAGCAAGCCAGGAGGAAAAAGCACTCCAGGGACGAGGGAATGGCAAGTTCAAAGGCCTTGGGCATGTCTGGGGAACAGAAAGGCCAGTGTGACTGGAGGGGAGTTGTTAAAGAAGAAAATGGGGTTGGAAATCGTTGAGCCTGCAACAGGCAAAATCTATAGGCCATGAACACAGTGGATTTTATCCTGCTTGCAATGGAAGCTGTTGGAGGCAAAAATATCTTTTATATTCCCCAGGCAGGACTCATGAGTTTAACAATGGGACAGAATATATTAAGGTCATAATTGTCCTCAAGAGTCCCAAAGAGGGATCAGTGAAGAGCTAATCAGAGATACGGGGAGACAGAACCATATGTGTGCAGCTACTCATGAAGCCCCAAGACTTACTCTCAGGTGCAAGGCATCTCATAGATTATTGACTTAAGTGTCTGTTTCATCCAGGGTTTGGAGTCTCTGGTAAGCACCCCTGAGCCGTGTGCATACAGAGGCTCAGCTTCCTGCTTTCTCCGGAAGCCAGCGGTCACTCCATCAGGAACCCTGAGTGCCCACGCCAGGGGTCATCAGCATGGAGTTCTAAAGTCCATGTGGCTCCTCAAAGTGAACCAGGTGATGTGTCTCCCTGAAAACTGACATCTTCATTACTATCTCAGGAAATGTGAGAGCTGGAAGGAAGTTCGGGGTGTAACCACTCCAACCGTCCCATTAACAGGTGGGGAATCTGAGGCCACAGAGAAGTTATTGATTGGTCCAAGGTCACACAGCAGCTTAGGAGCAGCATCATTCTGTAATCTGTGCCGCCTAACTGCCGGTCCACTGCTCACTTCACCCTATCCAGCACCTCTTTGCTGCACGTCTCCCTGCATGTCTGAGTCTCAACGTGCTTATCTTTGAAGTGGGGTGATTACACTTTCCTCATGCGACTGAATGTTAGTTGAGGGTTGAACGGCATAAAAGATCAGTACATTGTTTGGAAAACGTCAGCAAGCTCTGGGGACCTCAGACACGAGGTCAGCTTTCTCACAGTTCCCAGGGCAGTCTGCAGCAGGGGGAGTCTGGGACACTGGCTCACGTCCTGTGTTGGCTTTCAGGTTTTAAGGAAAATGCAGAGACGTCACAGCAGCAACACGGATAACGTGCCACCTGAAAGGTAGGCATCCCCTGGTTTGTTACAGCTGAGGATTCTGGCTTTCAGGGGGTCAGAGGCAGCCCACAACTAGGTCAGATAATTCTTGCCTCTTGGGGTGACTCATTGGAGGAGCCAAGGAGACCTGGTTGGAAACTGCTTTGCACAGAGAGGGCCTTACGCTACTCAACACGCACTGACTGGCTGTTCTGTGGTTAGTCTCAACACGGAATGACAAGGGCTCCACCTGACTCTTCTCAAGGATGGTACCCACAGGGTTTTAATTTATAGAAGTAACCGGGGGACACCATGGAGAGGCCAA